>JAOTRS010036427.1:0-10125 GCA_028565755.1 Dinotopterus cunningtoni
GTATTATTATTATTTTCATTTTTTCTTACTGTTATCCTGCCTTGCATGCCTGCCTGCCATTCATGAAGTGAATCTCTTGCCACGAGATACAATAATATTCTCTAGTACTGAGTTTTTGTTTCTTTTCACATTAAGTGACAGCATATACTTCACAACCTGGTGAAGAGAAGAACAACCTTGATGTTCTACTGCTGTCAATTTAAGTGAGGAGTTTAGAGGACTAGGAAAATGAAAACATTCTAGCAGATGTTAGGATAACAATGATAACATTTTTACAGAAAATCTACATCTTTCTTAAAACACAAATAACCAACTTTGTTTGCAATATGTAAGTATTTAACAAAATATATATCATATTGAACAAAGTGTTATTATGCTACAATCAGTGGTTAATCCACATTGAGGCAACTGGTGTAGTCATTCACAACTTCACAGAGAAGCACTTACACAGCAGCGGTTCTCAGTTAATATTAAAATTATTCAATACATTTGCTGTATTATATACGTCAAGACATCATTTGGAAATAAATAATATATATATATATATTATTATATAATATACATATCTAAATTATAGACAACATAAGACCTGGAACAAGTTTGTTAGTTTCCTGAAGATCTTCACTTGTGTAAAAAGTACTGGACTCACCAAAACTGTTTCCAATCCTTTATTCCCCAAATATCTCAAGAGTTGTCACACAACTTAAACAAGAGGAAATGTTTCTCTTAGGGTCTAGCTCATATAGTCTTTTTAAAAAGACTTGGACGTCATCATCACATATGTCTCTCAGTAGGCAGATGAGGGCATTTGAATACTTGTACAGTAAGTGGAAAAAACACTTTAAAGGTCAGGGCCAATGATCAAAGATATGCCTCATAATTGTATTCACAAAAAACCTGGATAATATATGTAATTAAAGATGGACATAAAGTACATGGAAGGACACACACATGTATAGAGTACTTGAACCATGGTAGATACATCAACGAAATGATCCATTGGTATTTGGCAATTTGCAGATATTTTTAATTACAATTTATCATTCTTCTAAAGTTGGCATGGGAATGCCTTTGGAATATTTTTTTTTTTGAGCGTGTATTTACTAAGCGTCTCAAAGTAGGAAATTGTCCTACATAACCAAAAATTTCTCAGAATGACAACATTTTGGTCTTACTTTCAGGAGTAAGAGTAAGTGCTATTTATCAAGATTCTTAAAATAGAGATCTCTAACAAAATGTAGCAGAGCTCTGGAGGTTTCCTAATTGGTAATAGTAGCAAGGAAATTGCATTCAAGTAGAGATGCACATGGAGGAGAGATGTTTTAGTAACACAGAGCTCATTAAAGACACGCCTGTTTTCCCGCTTTTTTTAAAATAAATATCGCGTGCGGTGTTTTACCAAACATGGCATATGCTAGTCCATTCACAAACATAACGTATGTATGCCACAGGTGTTTTTTTTTTTTTAATAAAAGCAAAGATGAAGCTTTGAAACAATGACACAGCTGACAATGTCAAAAATAATAAACTAAACTTCGCTCTTAAAGCACCACAGATTATGCGCAGGCTCATACATTTCACTCACGGACAGCGTGAAATCAATTAAATACTAAATTCATGGACTTGTGGGCATCATCCATGGCACCCACATTAAAATAATTACATTTATACATTTTATATACTTATATAAAATTATTTGAATGTATGAAAAAAAAATTTCTTTACAAACAAATCAGATTTAAGCAAAACAGCCTCATCGACTCTTCAGTTTTGTTTTCTTTTCAAAGTGATCTTGTTAAGATTATGACAGACCCACAGCTCTTTATTCTTCTTTAAACAGTTGTGATTGGAGCAGTCTGATTAGGATTCGTCATGTAGTTAAGTCACGCATCTTTAAGCTTAGTCTGTGTGCATAAAGCTTTCACACAATTGCCGCTGATTTTACAGTATTTTGCTTTTTCACAATTTAAAACTACAAAAACCTGTCAAAACTATGACACCCACTATAACGTGCAGACTAGTTTGTCATAAATTTTTTAGTGTCATAAAAAGTGACGTCACACGCTTTTCTTGTTGCAGACCTACTCCTTGCTGAAAAAAAGAGTGTATGCTGTATTTACTGTACTGAGCATCTCAGAATCACTTGTAGGAATTAGGCTCAAAGTTCATTCAGGACTGAAAATCTTCTTACCTCAGAATAGTACATAAAGGTTCTTTATAAAGCTTCCTACTCTTTTATTCAGCGAGGAGTAGGACTTTGCAGAGGTAAGCATGTGATGTAATTTTTTATCACAACTGTTTCAAGCCCTTATAATAGAGCTGTGTAGGACTGTCATAATCTGATTAAAATAAACCCAGATTATAGTGGATGTCATAGTTTTGACGTTGTTTTGACAGTGACATTGTTGAGGCAGTGTTCTGGTGTTTGTGGCTGACAATGAAACTAAATCACTGGTGTTTATTGCTGACCTGACCGCTGATGAAGGTCACAGTATGATTTCTGATGTGTATAGGGCTATACTCTGCTCATATTCGGCAAAATGCTACAAAACCAATAGGACACCACTTCATATTCCAGACGCACAATGATACAAAACACACAGTGGAATGTTACCAAAGGAAAATTAGATACTCATCACTTTATGTTAGTTACCCGCTCTCATCTCTCAGCCACACACACCAGAACACTGCCTTAACAACGTTTGACAGATGATGTGTTATGCTTTGGATTATGAGTTGTTCATATTCTTCTCTATAGTTTTCTCTTCCCATCATTCTGGTACAAGTTAATTTTGTTTTCCTCAATTCAAAGAATCTGGCAAAGTTTTCTGGCAAAGTGTAATCATTCATTTCTGTTCTCGAGCATTACCAATGGTTTGCACCTGGTTGTGAAGCATCTCTATTTACATCATGAAGCTGTCCCTTGACTCTAGACTGTTTTTGACCTGGCTAGATATTACGAAAGGGTTGTTCTTCACCATGGACTGAATTCTGCAGTCATCCACTTTAGTTGTTTCCTGTGGTTTTCAGGACTTGTGCTGTTGCTGAGCTTACCAATGAATTCCTTCTTTTTAAGAATATTCTAAACTTTTGTACTGGCCACTTTCAGTGTTTTTTCTATCTGTATGATGGGTTAATTTTGTTTAATGGTGACCTTCACTTGCATAAAATACTTTTAATTCATCTTCTAGTTCTCATTGCAGAGGATACAAAATAATTTGCTTCTTACTTGACATATAAAGCACTAAATGCCACATTACCTAAGTAAGCTGCTAGGATTTTATAATTTGCCACTCCTACTTTGATCAAAGGATGCAGATTACTTGTCAGCAATACATATTAGGAAAACTACAGCAGGGTGCAGAGCTTTTTCTTACAAAGACCCAAAGTTATGGAATAGTCTTTCAGGTAAAGTTCAGGACTCAGACACAGTCTCAGCGTTTGAGTCTAAGCTAAAAACCTATCTATTTAGCAAAGCAAGTTTGTAAATAGATTTGCCTTAGGTAAAGGAGCAGTTCTGGGGGACGCATGGACATATTATGGTGAACTGATATGTTTAGATGCTGTCTTCCCCACTTTCATTAATCACTCAGGTTTGTTGAGTCAACATCCTTTACATCCCAGGGAGCCCTCATGTCTGCGTTTCCTTCTGGCTCTCACTTTTAGTTATCCTGTCATAGTTATTCCTACTGGAGTCCCTGCTTAAATTCTGCACTAAATATGTATTAACCTCATACATTATGTGACTGTGACCATACCTACAGTACCTGTTATATCTCTTCTCTTCTCCAGGCCCTGATTCAGACCCTCTCTGCCCTCTGGACCTGTGTGTCTCATCTTGTTGATCTGCTGCTGGTTGAAGCATGGAGTGATGCTGATGCAGACAGCTGTTCTCTGATGACTTGTGACTGCAGTTGCTTAATAGTTCAGGACTAAAATTCCTAAAAAAAAATAAAAAAAAACAGTTTTGTACCTGAACCTCTAACAAGAAAGTAAATTTTATATAATTAAACACCTATCCTGTTATATTGAACTTTCAACCACCCAACACACAGAATGACTGCAAATGAATCCTTGCTGTCTGTTATCACCCAAATAAGGATAAGTTCCCCGTTGAGTCTGGTTCCTCTCAATGTTTCTTCCTATTGCCACCTCATGGAGTTTTTTCTTGCCATCATCGGCCTTGGCTTGCTCATCGGGGACAATCTGATCATTTTGATTCATACAAATTTTCCCCACACATTTCATGCTCACTTCCCTATTTGATTCTATAAAGCTGCTTTGCGACAATGACCATTTTAAAATCCCCTATTTAAATAAAAGTGAATTGAAATTAAAACGAAAATGTAATTATTTGGCCACAACACTAAACGATATGTCTGTGTAAATCCAATACAGCTCACCATCCAAATAACACCATTCCTACAGTAAAGCATGGAGTTGATAATATCCTGTTATGGAGTGTTTCTCCAGAGCATGCACTGGAGTACTTGTCAGGATAGAAGGAAAATGGATGGGGCAATATACATTTTAGGTATACCTTCAAACATGAAAATGAACCAAAGCACACAGCAAAACTGACCATACAGAGGTTAAAGGAGAAAAAGGTGAATGTCATTGCATGGCGTAGTCAAAGCCCAGACTTAAACCATATTGAAAATATAGTCTTTTCTAGAAGTCTAGATGTGCAAAGCCTTGTGTGCTGTCAAGATGGTAATTAGCTTCATTTCATTGAGATTTTTTTTTTCCAACATGTTGGTATAATATGTTGGATGTTAAAACTATAGCTGAATAAAAGGAAAAAAAAAGTGTCTTCATTTTTGTCTGCAAAGCAACAAAATGTGATTATTTTAAAGGGGGTGATTATTTTCTATTCCCACTTTGTGTGTTTGTATATACTGTACACACCACTCTGGTGTGATTTTGGTCCACTCTTCTTCCAGTCTCCAGTTCAGTGACTGCAGTGGGTATCTTGGCCATAACTTTGTCAATGATTTTCCAGAGATTTTCTATTGGGCTTAGATCAGGACTCTGACTGGCCATTTCATTATTTCAAACTGCTTTATGCATTTTCCTCTGTTACGGGGCCATTATCGTGCATGAAAATTGCTGGCTGATTGGGTGATGAACGCAGGAAAGCCCCTGCATGTTGTCAAAGAAGGGTCTGATGAACATTTGCATTCACTCTGCCATGTAACTATATAAAAGGCCCAACTGCTTCTGCAGAAAACATCCCCCAAACCATGGCACTCCCCCAACCACTTTTTACTGACTTTTTTGAACACTTTGGATTCAGTCTTTCCCCAGTTTGACAACAAACATAATGTTTACCATCAGACAAAAAAAAAAAAAAAAACACTAAAGTGAACTTTGGACCTGCTCTCCTCAGCAAAGGTAAGTCTAGCCTTTTGATTCTTTCTGCTAATGAGAGGTTTAATCACTGGAGAGTGGGCTTTCAGTCCAAATTCTCTTAAACATTAAGACAATGTATGACAAGCAATCCCATTTGCATTGTTAAACCAATTGCCCATTGAGATTCTCTGCGTTATTCTGTCCTCTCTTGCTTTTGTCTTTCATGAACAACCAGACTTCTTGAGGGAATTAAATGAGTTTGTGACATTGGAAAAATGCAATATACTAGAAATCACAGATTTGGAACGATCAACTTCTCTTGCTATGGCTGAAAGAGTCATTCCTTCATCCCTTCATCTGAACAATCTGCTTCCAGAGAACAGCTCAACATCTTTCATAGTCAGTGAAAACTGGAAAGTTAAGCCACCTGTTAAATATGGTTTGTCAGGTAATTAAAGAAATTGGTACCAGGTGCCAGATTAACACATCAATAACTGTAAGGGATCTGAAAGTGTTTTTTTAATTTTGATAAGTGTTCTTTATTTAAATCTCTTTGATGTTTTTTTTTATTCTGTGCTTCAAAATATGTGTAACTCATGAAATATGTTTAAAAACTGCTGTTTTACTCCTGTTTAGATAGTTTCAAATAGGACTAAGCAGTAACCTTAAAAAGTAGGAAATTGTAGATTGTTCTCTAATTTTGATCTCCACTGTGTGTATATATACAAATAACAATCTTTAATCAATCTTTAGTGAATCTTCACTTGAACATCATTTGCATGCTGCTGGGCAGTAAACGAATGTGAAAGAACTCTGCATCCTATGTCATACTGTCCTCTCAGTTTGGTTATTTTACATGCACTCACCTTGGACTGCTGTGGATATATTTGCTCAAACAGCCAATGTTTTTTTTCTCTCTCTCTCTCATATTGGTGCTTCATGTTACTGCTTTTTATTATCGCCACAGCTTCAGTACATATGAGACAAACTTGAAGAATAAACATGAAGCACGTGGGAACTTAAAGCATAAAAATTATGAGAACTTCCTGAAGATGGGTCGTGGATGTCGTGTCATATGGTCTTCTAGCATGACAGTGACCCAAAACAAATGTACAGATCTGTAAAGAATAGTGAACCAAAATCCCTCCTGAGATGTGTGCGAGCCTTGAAACAAACTACAACTGACGTCTTACCTCTGGCTTGCCAACAGTGGTTTCACCACCACGTACTAAGTCAGGTTTTGCTTGGGGATCAAATACTCCTTCAATTAAATGAAAATCAAATTATAAAATTTGTATCATGTGCTTTTTAATAAAATGTTATATAATTTTATTTGTATAGAACTTTTCACAATAGTTATTGTCGCAAAGCAGCTTTATAGAACCAAATGGAAATTATCGAAATGCGTTTAAAATGTGTATGTATCAAAATGATTAAGTCAAGGACAAGGGTGGCATAAAAAAAACTCCCTGAGCTATCAATAGGAAGAAACCTTGAAGGGAACTAGACTCAGCATGGAATCCATCCTCATTTGGGTGATAATGGATAGCAGAAATTGTTGTGGAGGCATACTGTGTGTTAGGCAGCTGGAAGTTTAATATAACAGATGTTTATCTTAAACAGTCTTTAAGTTTATATGGAGTTAATTTCGTTATTGGAGGCTCAAGAAGACTGTAGGAAATTCCATCCTGAACTATTAAGCGACTGCAGTCACCAGTCATCAGAGAACAGCTGTCTTCATCAGTTGAGGCCAGGACTATTTTCATGAAAAAGTGGAACCATCCCTGATCACCACACACATCCCAAGCAGACCATGCGACAAGATCTCCAACAAGAAGTGGGGCACCAGGGTGAGTCAGACAGGTCCAGAGAGGGCAGAGCAGGTCTGGATCACTGCGTGGCAGCTTGTAAGACACTAGTAGTTCACCCTAACCCTAGGTTCTGTGGCGTGAGGCCATTTAATGCTTTGTAGGTCAAAAGCAGCATTTGAAAATCAATGTGAAATTTCATTGTGAGTCAATGCAGTGTGGATAATATAGGGGTAATATGCCCACAACCTCTGGTTCTAGTGAGGACTCTCGCTGCTGCATTCTGGACTAACTGAAGCTTGTTTATGCACCTAGTTGAACATCCAGACAGTAAGGCCTTACAATAGTTCAACCTAGAGGTGATAAAAGCATTAACAAATTTTTCTGCATTGTTTAGTGACATTATTCCTTATCCCATATTCCCATATTTTCTGAGACAAAAATGCTATCCTGGTAATAGTCAAGTCAAGTCAAGTAGACTTTTATTGTCATTCCAAACATATACAGTTCAGTACACAGTGAAACGAAACAACGTTCCTATATGACCAAGGTGCTACATACATGCAACAACATAAATTAACAACACAACTCTACCGGAACCAGCTAGCTAACTAAGAGACCTAATTAGCTGACTAGCTCAGATATGACAGATTTACATTTTTTATTTTTAAGTTAACCTAAAACTATTTCTATACAAAAAAGAGACAACAATAGACAACAGACAACAACATGCACATGCAAATGTGCAAACAAAGAGCTACAGATTATTTAATAATAGTAGAATAACATGTAGATAATATTATCTACATGAGCTTCAAATGAAAGTTTGGAAACTATGATCACACCAAGGATTTTTACTGTTGCACTTGATGGAACAGAAAGGCCATCCAGAGGTACTGTGTGATTAAGAAGCTTACTTCAAGCTGCATGTGTCTTGTCAGGAATAAGCAGAATGAAGTTAATTAGCATCCAGTCTCTTATGTCCTTTACACATTGCTCAACTTTATTAAGCTGTTTTTTCTCATCTGGTTTTACTGAGACATATAACTGTGTGTCATCAGCATAGCAGTAAAAACTAATACATGCTTATGAAGTTTGTTGCCCAGAGGAAGTATGTAAAGAGAAAATAGAAGTGGGCCTAAACAGAACCCCATGGAACACCAAACTTCACTTGAGAACATGCAGAATAATTACCATTTAAATCAATTAACTAATAACTAATAATCAAATAAGACTGGAGTCGGGGGATGGCCAATCCCTTAATTCCTACTACATTTTCTAATCTATGGAGGAGAATATTATGATCAATGGAGACAAAAGCTGCTCTAAGGTCAAGTAACACAAGCATAGTGACTTAACTCTGATCAGAGGCCAATGGAAGGTCAATTACTACTTTAACAAGTGCTGTCTCTGTGCTGTGATAAGGCCTAAATCCCTGGATATGAACATTGCTGCTATGATACTATCTTTTCCAGGATCTTAGAGATAAAGGGGAAGTTTGAAATTAGCCTGTAGTTGAACAGCTGACAGGGGTCAGGTTCCTTAGTTAGTGATTTAAAAAATGCTAATTTAAAAGATATTGGACCATACCCCCTGCTGAGTGAAGAGTTAATTTTTTTAACAGGGGTTCAGTTATTTTGTCTCTTTGCTTTAAAATAAACCTATGATAAATATTATTATTATTATATTCATTTCTTTGTAAGTGGGCAAACTTAAAAAATCAGCAGGGGATCAAAAAATTGTTTTTCACTGATCAAAAAAAATTATCTGGGTTTTTTTTTTGAAGTTTTGGTTTTTATAGCCTATTTTCCTCTTCTAGGAGTAAGCCATGTTGTGTTGTGCTTTCGTTTCTGTTTCTTCCACACTCTCTGTCTATACACAATAAACAATTGTATTGATTGGCTTTGTTGAGTGAAGTGTATAGCCACACCCAGTATAAGGAAAAGTGCTAAATTACTGGAACATTTATTATTAGACAAGCATTAGGATCCAGAAAGAACTGTCACTCGGTCCGGGTCTGGACTACGGTCCGCCATTTAGTGATGCCAGTTATAGTATATAGATGCTAGGTTCACAAGCTAGCCTACATAAACACATGTGAATATACAGTCATGTTCAAAAGAACGTACAACCTCTTGAAGCCTGGAGATGGAGGGGTGATGATTTGGGTATCTTGCTTTCAATAAGTACCCATGAACTCCTCTGTATACCAGAGTATTTTTGAGGCAAATGTGAGGCCATTTGTCTGACAGCTCGATCTAAATAGGGTCATGCAACGGGACAATGATCAGAAGAACACCAGTAAATCTACATCATAATACCTGAAAAACAAAACCATAACGGTTTTGGAATTGTCTAAGTCCAGATGTCAACCTAACTAAAATGCGGCTGTGGGATTTTAAGAGATTTGTTCGTATGCTAATTCCCAAAAACCTCAAGGAACTAAATGAATGTTTTTAAAAATAGTCAAAAATTCCTCCACAATAATGTGATAAAGTCATACAGGAGATTATTACTTCTAATTATTGCTTCTAAAGGTGGATCCAGAAGCTATTAAATCTTGGGGGTATGATCATGGTGCCCATGATCCTGTGGCCAGTTCACTGGTATATAACTGATAATCAATCTATGTTATTCATTAATACATACAGTATATTTACAGCTTATTCAACTTTCAGAAGAGGAAGCAAGTTACTTACATATGTAACTTACATAAATGAACACTGTATCTGAAACACACCGGGTGTTAATTCGCTCACTATAACGCTTATCCTGTTCAGGATTGCAGGAGGCCTGGACACTATTCCAGTGGTTTCTGGGCACAATGTGGGGTACACCCTAGATCAGTGGCGGCTGCTCTAAGACTACAAGGGAAGCTCCGCTTCCTTTACTATGTCAGAAAATAAATGCTCATATATGCAATGTCGTATTTATATTGGTTTTAATAAAAGTGCGCTAGAACGCG
>JAOTRS010036601.1:0-10120 GCA_028565755.1 Dinotopterus cunningtoni
TTTTTTAAATGCATACAGCATTTTATCAAAAATAAACATTGTCATTATTCACAATACAAGGAATACCTTATACCCCTATCTCACCTATGCGGTTAGACTTGCAGATGGAAACGTAATCGCAGCGCCAAAACTCATGAATCATGAACTCGTGAATCATGATGCATGGTACTTCCGGGAATCGCGCGAAACCGTGTAGGTGAGGGGTATTAAAGTTGCCTGAGATAAATTTAGTGCATTACAGTGCCATACATTCTTATTTTAAAGCCTTTTCTCAGATGCAAAAACTAAAAAAAAAAGGTATTTCAAATGACTTTTAAGTATTTTTAAGTATGATAAAGTATCAAAAGAACTAAGGCACACATTGAAATAAATAATGATACAAAAACACTAAGGTGTGCAACTAAACTTTCAGAACTAAAAATTTCAAAATCTACATCTCAGGCATAACATAAGCCTTTACTGACCATTTCTGTCATTTTCCCTTGCTGGTATCTTCATCTCTTGGCTCGCTGATAATTTTATCGCTCCCTTCCATTTTTAAGCCTGCAACAGAACGCGCCATCAAATCAATACACAGCTAACTGTTTGCATCTCCTTCCGCTTTGTGGGTGACAAAAGCGCTTCTTCTTTGTTGGTGTTTACTGGCGGCTTGCATCCGGACATTGCACTATGTCAAAAGTGTGCTGTCAACAAATAATTGCGCAAAAACATAACGCGAGCTTTTAAAATTAATTACGAAGCTTTGAGGCAGAAGATTTTGCCTCGATCATTTTTTGTAATCGAATTACTCGATTTACTCGCGGAATCGTTTCAGCCCTAGCCCCTTTACTTCCAGTAAAAGTAACTCTTAAAGCTTCAGCATACCAAGACATTTTGGACAATTTTATGCTCCCAGCTTTGTGGGAACAGTTCAGGGACAGCCCCTTCATGTTTCAACGCACCATGACTGCGCATCATAATAAACCCTATGGATAAAGAATTGGAATTTCATATCCATATGAAGGCAGGCAAGCGAATACTTTTGGCAATGTAGTGTGTCTTAATAATGAAAGTAAGATAATTTCCACTCACACAGTGTAATAAAACTAAACAGCTGTGTTGCCATAAGAAAATCACTTGTTAGTGAGACTCATCAGGAAAAAGGCTGGTTGTGTGTCTGCTGTATCTGCTAGTCTCTAGCATCAGCATTTACAATTGCTTTCAAAGCTAAAGTCGTGACTATGTTTTTGTGTTGAACAACAGTCTAGACACTTTTTTTTTGTACTAAATCTTTGTTTTGCGAAGCACCCTGCACACTGACATCTCATCCACTACTTTTCCCTCCTTCAGGAGGAAGATAAATGTGCAGGAACATGATTATAGGATGGTAATGACTTAACAAGAATGTTTACTTGGTAATGGACTTCATACTCGTATTCTCTGCGGCCCGCTTGTTGTTGATTACAACATTGGCTCTGTAATGGATAGCAGTGTACGTCGTAGTTTACTATCTTCACATCACATCTTTATAATGCTGATTCTCTGGAAACTAGTGTTGTATAGCTGCTAAAACTAGAATGGAAACTCAATAATGGAATAAGGACATTTCCACTCATAAAGAATCTTGTTTTTTTCGATTGTAAGTATAAGGCAAATTTTATCATCATGTATGTAACAATGCTTCAAGCTATTTCTTTAAAAAAAATCAGTATTTATAAACTGTGGTAGCTACATAGTGCATTGTTGAAGTACAATATGCACCAAAATATACAGTACTGGAATGAAAAGCCGTGTTGTCATCTGTGAGCTCATTTCTTCGGAAAGGAACTAACGTCCACACTATAAGCGTGTCGATTTACCGCGGTATGTGTAATGTAAGTGTTTAAAGTGTGTGTGAACAGCCTCGCTGTAGATATGCTGTTCATATCGATCACACAGATTCTCAAACATGTCCCGGATGCTGCAGACTCCTGAAAAAGGAGACGATTTGCTCACATAACCCAACTACCAGAACGGCGAACTGTGTTACTTGGTGCAGTTTTTTAAAATCTTTCTAAGAAATGATCTGCCACTTTTTTTTAAACTTTTGTGAATACGTCCTTTTTACTACTGGGAACATGTGCAGCTGGAGCTGTGCCTAGTCGACAAATGCGCACACGCGTTCAAATTATAAGTACTGTATATTTTGCCGCATGTATCTTTATGCACGATTTTTATAAAAAACACTATTTCCTTAATTTCCTACAGTGGCATCAGACCCAATTAAAATTTTAGTGTATACACCACACATTAATCTGAACCCCAGACTTCTATTTTCTTCCAGGTGAAGATGTACTAAAGCTCCTCTCCCAGGATCTTCCAGAAGCCCAGCTTTCGGAAAACGACTCCGGTTGCGACACCCAGACCCTTTCCTTGACGCCTGACCCCGCCGACGCTCTCGTCTCCTCTACACTCCCTACATCCACCCGGCCATGTCACTCTTCATTCCTCAGAGATACCCGAGAATGTATACTCTCTAAACACATGCAGTTTCTGCACAACCTAAGTGCATTACGTGGGTCAGGGAGGAATACACACATCGACAGTGAGGACGCGGTTATAGAAGACACAGCTCTTAACATGATGGAATCTGTAGTGGAGGCACACCGAGAGGCCGGAGGAGGAAGATTAGGAGACATTTCTCAGCTGAGTCGCTTCATCCAGGCTTCGCGCTTGGCCGCGCAGGCCCTGGAGAGGGTAGTCGGCAAGCGGAAAGTTTTGGAGAGAGCAGAAGAGCTGCTGGAGGAGCTGCTCGAGCTGCTGCTCAGCAATAGTCAGCTTAATAAGGTTGGTGATGTTCTGGCTTAGTTTGATTGTATTCATATTTATATGGTATGTATATATGAGCAACAGTAGAGATATTAATACTGTATCAGTCTATTGCTGTGCTTGTTTATTTCCACACCATATGATGATGGCAGAAATGTGATCTTACAATGATTAACGTTTCATGTTTTATTTCTTTCACTGTTCTGCACCAAAGAGACCCCCAAACGTCACGTTTCTAACTCCAGTCCCAAAGCCTTGAAATTACCAAGCTAGCATGGGAGCTACCTGCTCATGTCAAGTGAGACAAATAGGATCCACGTTTACTCGAGGACGTTCCCCTTGGATGTTTCAAAAAAGCACAGTGTTTTTTCCCCTCCCCCCCCCCCCCCCGCCTCTTCATTTCCTTCTCATAATATTTCCGCGTTAAAGCCTCATCATTTTAGATACTCATTTCGACTTAGTATCTCATAATGCATGTCAGCTAAACACCTGAAACCAGAACCCAGAACAGATGGTGTATAATGGTTCAGTCTTTCCCACAGGGCTGAAAATATACTTGCGGTAGTAGACAGCAGAATGGTAGCCTGCCTGCACAAAAGTGGTCCATTACGTACAACAAACAACAGATACATATAGATTTTAACATGATATTTTCCTTTATTTGATCCCTTCCATTCATCTACCCATATGTGAAGAGTAAGACGAGGTAAAAAAAAAAAAAGACCTAAGTACTCTTTGGTGCACAGAGAGGGCACTGTTTGTCAGAGCATGTATTCCTTAAAAAACAGAGCATTTTTAGACAGGTTTTGCTATGTCACTATGTTTTAATAAATATATAGGGGTCAGGATTGTGCAATATAGAGTGACAGACTTTTTCAGCACAATCGAAGCAATATGATTAACTCCGACTATCATTTTAACCGACTATATAAAGCAAAGAATAAAAAAAATAAACGGGTCTTATAGACAAAGATCACTCATTTACTCATCGTCTATATCTGTATAGGTATAATCCTGTATTCAGAGTCACGGGGGCCTGGAGCCTATCCCAGGAGACTTAGGGCAGAAGGCGGGGTACACCCTGGACAGGTTGCCAATCCATCGCAGGGCACACACACATACACACACATTCACACACTCATTCACACACTACGGGCAATTTGAGAATGCCAATTAACCTTACCTACATGTCTTTGGACTGTGGGAGGAAACCCACCAAGCACGGGGAGAACATGCAAACTCCATGCACACAGAAACGGGAATCGAACCTGGCCGGAAATCGAACCCGGACCCTGGAGGTGCAAAGGCGACAGTGCTAACCTCTACACCACCGTGCTGCCTAGACAAAAATTTTACAAAAGTTTATATAAAAAAAACAGATTCATAAGATGACATGTTTTGTGGTTGTTTCAAGATGTTTCTATGACTAATAATAGCAATAATAATAATGATAATGTGTGTCTACATTTTTGCAAAGTCATTCCCATATTCCGATAGCAGTAAAATTGACATATTTTAAAAGTAATGATAACCTTGGCTTTAAATGAAGGATCAGAAAACATAAATGCACAGTTTAATATCTGAAGTGTCGTTCGTTGAGTAAGGACCTTCTATGCAGGTGTGTTGTCGATCTGTTCCACTTGACTTTTAAGGGCTAATCTTCCTGGATTTTTAAAAGAGAAGTGTCTCTGCACAGCACATGCGCCCTACTTTTTCGTTTTTTTTTTTTTTACGGCAGCTGGAATCGACTGCAGTTACTGCCTCTCAGTACACCGCTCTCGCGGTAGCAGAATAAACAGGTACAGTCCACTACTAGTTAAACGATTACCTCATTACCTCACACAGATTTTTAAATAGAGTGACCAAATGACCTTGGGCGGCCGTCAATATAGTACTTTATGTGTGGGGAAACACTGTGGTTTCAGGATCTTGTACTATTTTTACCTAAAAAACTACACACATATAATACACCACACTACCCATCCATCTAGTCAACATCGCAAAATGATGATTGGCTGCCATGACCTGTGACCTTCACGCCATTAGTTATTGCTAAAGGGTGAAGTAATGCTGCTAAATGCCCCTTTTCTCTTGTAACCCACAAGCCCAATCATTCACTATGGACAATTTGGAAAAGCCAATCAGTCTTTGGACTGCGGAGGGTGTGGACTCACCAAGCATGAGAAGAACGTGCCCACAGACTGGAAGCTGTAAGAGACCAGAGACTTTTCACAACATGACCATTCAAATGATTCAATCATACAGATTTGAAAAGTTGGAGAAGTTCAAACATGTTATGCTTGGCTGGAGTTGCAAGTTAACGAGGCTGAAAGGCAGCACATTACTTCAACAGTGTAACAAGACCGACCATGGGAAAAAAAAATAAAGCATGTACTTGGAAAGGGCGAATTGACGTAGGCAGAATCTTTATCTTCTCCTGATTCTATCATTGCTGATGCAGCGTACTGTGTTTGCCCTCTCGACAAAAAGCCAGAAAGACTTTCAACTATGACGTGTTTCTCTTGCCACATGCTTGAACCCCATTCAATTCTGACAAGCATCTTTCACACTAGATGACCAAAAGTATGTGCACACCAGACCATCACACCAGTATCTGGTCTTTCCCCGGACTATTTCAACAAAGTTAGAAGCTCCCTTTACTGGAACTACAGTATGTACATGCACCAGTGCATTAAGGTATTTTTTCATGTGTCAGTTGAAAATCTTCTTAAAATAGTGGCAACCAATTGTGCAAACTGATGTACACCCAACTAAAACCACCTGTCCCCTATTGGGTAGATCCCCTTTGTACCACTTGAGGTATGGACTCTGCAAGACCTCTGCAAATGTGCTTGGGACCAGATTTTAGTAGTTAATCCTGTAAGTTGTTGGGTGATTCTTCTATGAATTGGGCTTGTTTGTCCAGCACATCCCAGAGACCCTTGATTGGATTGAGATCTTGGGAATTGGGAAGCCAAATCAAGACCTTTTGCCCTATTTTTCATGTTCCTCAAACTGTTCCCGAACCTTTTTATTATTGCAGTGTGACAATGCCTCTGATGGTTAATTTAAAATTCACCTAGTCAGTCAATTTATTTTGGAGAGGGCGTTTTTTTCTTTTTTCTTTTTCCTTTTTTTGTTTTTAACTCAAAGGTGGTTTTCAGGTGCTAGATGTACTAGATGTACTAAAAAGATGTACTAAAACTTCAGGTGCTAGATGAACTGGATGCTTCTGACCCATTATAATAGGGTTTGAATTCTATCTAGACATCCACTTATCTCCAACAGTGTAAGTAATAGGGGCTAAATTCCCCAAGCCTCGTTCAGTTAAAAAATGTATTCCAATGTTCAGCTTCTGCAGCCCCACTGAGCTACATCAAGTTGGTATCTTTCAAAGTTACCATCTGTTTAGTACAAATATAACGCTTTTTTCTTTCACAGGAACTAGCCATATGTCTAACCAGAACAGGATTGAACATATTTTGCCATCCAACTCAATTAAGCTCAGTGGGACTGCAAAAGTTTCATATGATTCTCTGGTCTTGGGAATGCATTTTTTGCATGAAACAAGTGTGGAATTTGTTCTGGTTACTTACATTATACTTGCATTCCTGGTGGCAAACTTCACAGGAACATTTTGGAAGAACCAAGACCTATTGTGATGTACAGTATGTGTATGCACCTGAATTTTGATTTAAGACAGACTTGAACTATCCCTTTAAGCAGTTCTTCTTGCTTAAAGGGAGATCTTAAACGCTGTACACCTGCCCTGTGTGCAGACAGTCGGTTCTCTATAACTAGAAGTATCACACGCTGTTTATGTACGGTAGCTTTCTCCTTTATAACATCCAGCAATTTCTTTTCACATACTGTAGGCCACTCTTCTGAGAAACCTTAAGGATTAGACAACTGAGAACAGATCAACCCTGGGTACATGAAGGTGCTGGTCAAATGTTCTGTACCCCATTGTTTCGTACACCAGTGATCATCAAGCTTCATTTGAATGCATGTGGTAAAAATACTGGAAAGTTCTGGATTTGGTACCCATGTGGTGGACCGAATGAACTTCCCTGGCTTTTGGAAAAGCTGAGTCAGTGGCTTCCTTCAAACGAAGACTGATAAGGCTTCACTAAACACTCAAGAACAGAAATATACTGTATTAGCCGAACCTATGAGCTCCAGAACAAGTTGTTGTCAGTTGTCGAGAAAGAAAATCATTGGTGCTCGTGTTGGTGCAGCACTCGTGACATCACTGCTTTCAGTGGAAGATGTATTACGATTCTAGTGGCTTTTGAGCTTAGTTTTTTTTTTAGCATATCAAAGAATTGAATTTGTAATGTGTAATAGAATTTAAACTTGTACAAGTAATTGGAGCAAATCAGTAGCCTGAGACAAGCAGGTCTCATGTCCAGGCCGTTATTTTTTTCATTGTTGCCTGAAGGATAAATAAGCTCATCAATCAGAGCAAGAAAGAAAATAAACCCTACTTCCTATTGATTGCAGCCTTGTCCATGCATCAACCGAGAAACAACCTGGCTGTCGGGAGAACAATTTTGACTAGATGGTTTAATCAGACCTGGACAAATAACAGACGGAGGAACAACATGCAGTGAGCTTGCGGTTAAACATATCGAGAAAAAATAAAGAAGCCAGCCAGACTTTTTTTTTTTTCTCCTAATACACCACAGCTCATAGCTGTAAAGTTCACTGACGAATTGATAACCTTTTCTCGCGATCAAAAATACCATGACTGGATGCTGGAAGAAGAAAAATGATTCTACATAGACTGGTGGCCAAAATATTGGGACAAGGGAAATTCAATGTTTTTAATAATTAAAATCAATTCTTTATGCAAGAAATTTCTATACAACTTTCAACATTTGGTATGAAGTCTTTTATTCTTTAAAACCTGCTGGACCCAGCTGACAATAGAGTCAAAAAGATGTTTATAGTACTCTGGGGTCACTTGTTCAATCCCTGTCTGCTTCCAGAAGGTCATGTACAGAAGAGGTTTCCTGTCTGCTACTACTTTCTTCACTACTGTCTATCTGTTTTCTATTGGATTTAAGTCTGTAATCATAGGGAGAACTATACTGCATAGAATATGTTGTCCTAATACTTTTGGCCACCACTATATAATCATATAAATTGTGCTTGTGCATTATATATATTTTTCCCCATATCATCATTTTTCATTTTCCACTTGAAATTGAGTGTGTTTTGGATTTAAGCGTGGCTTCATTTCCGGTAACCATGGCACCATCTTCATTCCCTCCGTCAGGCTCGATGCCTATAATGATTACTGTGACCTGAGAACGAGGTGACCTTTGCAGTCCGTCACAGGAAATCACAGCCCTGTCATAGTGAGCGGTTTTAACCACCATTATTAACAATCCTACGTATGAAGCAGCACACACTTCAGTGCACCTTGATTGAAAGTTGTGTCGATGTGATGTAATCCCATGTGACTGAGTCCCAGTTCAGATGTCAACCATGTCCAGCCTCGCTAATGCCGTATTTCCTGAACTTGAATGTCGTGACGTTGCTCCTTTACGATCGCTCTAGCACCACATGCGCATCCAAATGAGGTCAGTGCTGAAGTGAGCGCTGCAGTTTTCTGCAGTAATAAATATTTAGAGATTTTTTTTTATCATGTAATAATGTTAGCCCAGGACAGAGAGAAGTCTTGACGATGACTGACATTTTATCAAGGATACAAATAATATATGGTACATTTAAAACTATTAGGAGAGACTGTAGGCTGCACATTTATCTCCTCCTAGAAATTAACACTTAACTGATACTTAGTAGTTTTTAATAATTTACAGTAGCTCTTGAAAATGGAGCTCGGCAGATTTGCATATTGATCACATCCTCTTATATGAGGTATTGGGGGGGGGGGATCAGATTTTCTTTTTTTTTTCAAAGTAAAAGGACAAAAAGGCAGCCTATTGCACAAAAATGACCTTTTAGTTTACACAAAAAAGATCAAATCTACCTAAAACAACAATTTTTTGTCTCAGCAGCTTTGAATCATTCCCACGATTTAGGCTATATTTATGATTTACAGTATATTGGCACAAAAATAAAATGGTTTGATAATTGTACACGACAAGTTTCCCTTAAAAAAACAAAAAAACATCCCGAATCCCCAGCAGGTTGAGTGGACGCAGGTGGAGGCTGAATGCTCGCGAATGAAGCAGCAAATAATGTGCTGTATAAAAACTCGTCCCCTTGTCTAAGAGGGAAGCGAGTTGATTGGATAGCAGCTCGCTTACAATAACACTGTAACTCTTTTTAACTTGACATGTCATTTCCTGAGTCTGGGATCTGCATGTCTTTGTGGTTATCAAGAGCTTTGAGATTAGGCTTCATGGTTCTATTAGCACTGACACCGTGAGCGTGATGAACATAAAAATAAGCTTGGTGTTCTTAATCATTCAGCAGGAACAGATTCGTCTCCTGAAGTTAAAGTTAAAGAGTCGAGATTCAATTGAGCTCGGAGTGGCGAATGAAAAAAAAAAATGTTGGAAAAAAACAATTAATTTTAGCAGGTTTCTCGTTCAACTGGTTGTTAGCTCATATAAATGATACAAAGCGTGTGTAAGAGCTGTGCAACTACATCGCTTACGCAATTCAGTCGTTCATTTGTTGGTCGATTTGATTTGAATCATTAAGTCAATTTTCTAAACAGAATTGAGTTGAACTTTAAATGATTTTGGTAAACTCGCAACTGATAAATGCTCAAATATATATATGAAATATATACAGAAAATACAAACCTCTTGCATCTTTCACAAATCCTCGTGTTTTGCGAGAGTATTGCTTCTTGACTTTTTGAGTTTATGAGTTTTTGGTGCCGCCACCTACTGGACTGTAGGGTAAAGCAGAACACTGGCAAAAAAAAACAACGACTGGATTTTAATGTTTATTAAATACTTTTTGTAGTTTTTAATACCTCAAAATCAGACAGTAAACATTAGTGCTGCTGAATCAAATTTAAAAAAGGCAAAAAAAAAAAAAACCTCACAAAACCCAGATAATATCACAGCTTCAATATCCCGGGTTGCCAGGTCTTCTAAACACTTCACGAAAATGTACAAAGCTTAAAATGTGCATGCATTTCTTATATATAGTATTAAATCTTTCACACTTGCTTTACTCCTTCTTTTGAATTGTGTTTCAGTTTTATTATACAGCACATTTTGCTGGTAAAATGTTATTCCCAAGAATCTTATAAGAAAAAAATAAAAAACTAAATACAAACCGGATTCCAAAAAAGTTGGGACACTATACAAATCGTGAATAAAAACTGAATGCAATGATGTGGAGG
>JAOTRS010036653.1:0-10117 GCA_028565755.1 Dinotopterus cunningtoni
GATAGACGCATCTCGCGGTCCGGATTCGGACCGGAGTCCGCCAGTTGGCGACCCCTGCTCTAGAAGTTAACATGGTGACAAAACGCAGATTGTAATGTACTGAGAAACCGAAAAGCCATCCATCCTGCAGATTTATGTCTTTAGAGGCCCGTTTACACAGTTCAAGATGGGGACTCTCCGCCCTCGTTGCAACTCAGTGTTCTGTGTGAAAGGCACAGATGCAGAATCGGGGATTGATCCTGTCGTGCCTTTAAGCTAGAAGCAGAGGTAGTGACAGGGCCGAGATGAGATCTGTTTTAAAGGGAGGCAACCGCTGACAGAACTGGGTTCTGACATTTTTATGATGCGTGATGTGTATGACATGAGATTTATAAAAAACAGTGAATAGTCAGATACTAACCCACAGATACAGTATCTTATAAAGCTTTATCTTGAGTAGTACTAAAGCTGTGATGCATCAAAAACAATGAACTGAAGGTTCAGTGGAGATTTAGACAGACCTGACAGCACTTTGTCTTTTTTTAAATCTTATAAAAAATGTCATTCTGGCATTAATAGACAAAGATAAACTGGTGTGCCACAAATCCCAACTCCTGCATTATGATTGGTTAAAATAATTCAGTCTTGTCTCTGATTGGCTGTGACATACCAGCCAATCCCAGAGCATGAAGTTGAGACTTCAATGTAGGAAGTGTTTAGCACAGTTGAACACCATAATCAGTGGTAAATGATGAGGGGAAAAAAAACGGGGATGGTGACTTCTGAGCGAAGCTCTGCATTTAGTGAGTTATGCAAACAAAAGCACATTAACACTCAGTTCAGCCACCACTGTTGTTTCGAAAGCAATTATAAACTCAATATTTTTGCTAGACGCAGATGTTAATGTGTTATTCAGGCCTAACACCGAATTCGTGAGTAACCAAACATGAGTGAAGCTGTAGTGTTGAGTGTTGTACAGACATATCAGCTTTACAGCATGATATTTTTCATTGTACGAATCACTGAACCTGGAGTCTCCTTTAGTAAGTGCCAAATAAACACCACATGATAGACAATTTAACTGTTTTCTGAGGAAGCTGCTGTATAAGAAAACAATAAAAAAACAAAAAGCAAACAAAAAACAAACACCTTCAGAATCAAGCATTTAGATTTTGCTAATTTTTATATTTATTTCTGTTGCATAAGATAACTAAAGTGTTCTCGCATAGGTGTGACGCTGAAAGAAAAAGTTGAGATTAAGAAGCACATGCTGGTAATGCATGAAAAATATACAGCGACACATGGAGCATGTTATGTTTAATCATACTAATCAACATTTTTTTTTATTGAGTGTTTTCTGTAAGTCAGACTAACCAGTGCAGTATAACAATCTGTATTTAATGAACCCCTTAGATCAAAGCTGAAAAGGTTTTACATTTTAAACGAGGGTGATAAAATAAACGCAGGTAATTCTGCAACTACATGTGGTGCAGAAAGCCTTTCTAGTTATTATACTGTTGCACTAATCGACTGAGCTCTTTGGTAGGACAAAGCTCTTGACCCCTTTTTAAGCTGTAGTGAGTTTAGACACGGGACAAACAAAAGAACAGTGTTCAATATAATGTTCAAGTGTGTTCAATATAATCATGAGAGCTCAGAGGTTTTGAATGTGACATTAGCTGAAGACAACATACGAGTTTTGTGATACCAGACACATTCTGTCAACAACACTGAAAATGCTAGACATTAGAAATATGGGGTGGGAGTGGGTGCGATCGATTTAGTAAAATACAGCAATTCTTCTGTGGGGCAATTCATGTATTTGCCACACTGGCTAAAAAATTTTTTTTTTCCATTTTTTTTTTTATTTATACATGTTTGCATGTAAAGTGGCAAAATGTTGGCGTTCCTCTATTATTCTACATTTGGCGCACTCTGAACACTTCACACACTCTGCCTCTGCGACAGGCATTACAGTATCCTGTATGATGGGGCAAATTATTTGTCAGGTTTGTTTAGAACTATAACAAAATCTGAAAAAATACTTACAGAATCGCAATACAAATCAAATCAACGCCTAGGTATCGTGATAATATCTTATCCAGTGACCCCTGGTGAATCCCATCCCTGAGTTTTTTTATAAACCATAAAACAAATATGTTCTATTTCACAATGCAAAAGAGCTGACGCATAAAAAAAACAACAAATCAACATCAGTGTTATGGATTAAGTGAATTTAACCCAGTAAACATGCCACAAAGTCAGATAACACAGGAAGTGCATGTGTGTATCCAGAAACAGTGCTGAAACAAATGACAGACATGTAGCACTGGAAAAGCATTACTGACGGTGTGATGGTTTGTCTGGTTGAAAACTAGTGCTTTTAAAAAAAAATTAAAAAAAGACATGACATTCATCCTCTTATGGCTCACCGAGATAAGATTGTTGATTATGATCCAGCCTTAAAACCAAAGTGATCGTTAAGAACACTGAGACTGAAAAGCAGGCTTAGTGAGAAAAACAAGATGCTGATGTACTTTATTCTCTGTGAAATCTAAAGATGGAGGAAAAATAAAATCAATTTACTTACGCATCACAATTCTTTTTTTGTAGCAATGCGTGTAAAATCTTTTTTTTTAAAAATACATTTCTAATTTATAGGTTAGCATTTGAGGTGGTAAAATGGTGCCATTCGCCTATAATCCTACAGATCCTAATTTAAACTATTCACACATTGGCAGGCAGCACAGGATGCTGTGTTTTTTTCTTTGTGTAGAATCGTAATAAATAAAAATAATATTAATAATAAATTAATTAAAACAGGATAGTCATAAAATCGTGATAATCCCACGACCACCAAGTTGTTCCTGTTGGGCCCTTAAGCAAGGCCCTTAACTGCTCAGATGTATAATGAGATAAAAATGTAAGTCGCTCTGGATAAGGGCGTCTGCCAAATGCCTAAATGTACTAGAAAAATAATTAGTTTCCTATAAAGCTCTTTTGTTGAGTTCAGTGTATACTGTAATGATCAGTCTGGCTCCTCTCTTTGTATCTTTCTTCTCTGATTTTTTTTTTTCTGCCACTTGGTAATTAAGAGCCGCATCCGGATTTCACTGAAGCTGCTTTGTGACAACTACATGTCTACATAATCTACTTTGAGACACAATTGAATTCAGTCGAACTGAAGTGTTGTGTGCATCATGAGTACAGAAAAACAAGGACCTGACCCCTCAGTCCTTTATATCTGAAAGAAACAGCTAAATACATTTATTTTCTTTATTTCCATTTCAGCTAACAGTAATCAAGAGTATAATGAACACAATTAAACAAAACCACAGAGCGTCATTCAAATAAACAGGACTGTGTGAATAAATTATATAAAACTACAACGAGTATTTTTTTTTGTAATTCTATCCTGACAGTTCATGTGTCACATCTGACTTAAGAACAAATCAGACTTACGACTGTGCTGAAGTCCGACAAAGTGAGTTTTATATGCCTTTGATAAATATTAAATTTAAAGTATACCAATCCACACGACTAAATCTCTTTCCCCCGTCCCCACATGTGGCCAAAAACTGTAACTGCGCCTAAGGAGTGCTTAATCTCACAGTGTTGTTTCTGCGCCTTTAAATTGCGAGGGGAATCCCATTGCCATTTTGTATCAGAGCTGTTTTCCACTGTATTGGACTGTAAACTGTGTTTGGTAAGGACTTTACAATGTTAAGAAAATTAGGATTGGTACAGCATTTACAGGAAACCATTTTCTATCATTGTGCTTCCGGACTGACTCATTGAAAGAGGTGAGGCGACTTCTTCGGGACAACACCACATTTTTTTGGATAGTGCGTAACGTACACGGGTCGTTGTGAGGTCAGGAACTTCCCTCTTTTTAATCAGGTAGTCAGCTAGCTGATTGCAGAAGCCCTTTTATGTGTCTAATATGCAATAATAAAATTGCGTCGATGAAACGGTCAAATATAAAGCGGCACTTCGACAAACGCCATACTACATTTGCATTGAAATATCCTGCGGGGGACAGCAGGAAGAAAGCATGTCAAGAGGTACTTTGCAGAGTGCAAGCTAGTCAGCAGCAACTCCGTGTTGGGACCCAACAAGGTGACTGGAATTCGGCTAGCCATTCACAGATGGGGAGTATGCCAAAACATTCATGCTTGATGTTGCCAATGAACTTTTTGACGACTTTTCGGATAAAGACAAGATAATCAAATGAATAAAAGACATGCCTCTGTCGGCAAGAACTGTTCACGATCGTACCATCATGATGCCAAATCAAATTGAGGCAACACAAGTGAAGGACATAAATGCAGCACCATTCTTTTCTCTCGCTTTGGATGAGTCAACAGACATAAGCCATTTATCCCAGTTCAGCGTGATTGCAAGGTATGCTGTCGGTGACACACTATGTGAGGAAAGTCTTGCTGTTTTGCCTATGAAAGGGCAAAAACCATGCAGCACCAGAAGTCGCATTAATGGTAAGAAGTACTTTATTCATCATTGGTTAGCAACAGCAGAACGTTACTAAAAAGAATTCAGAGACTTATTGAACTTTAAAATTGTTGATCTTACATAAAATGCACACATTTACTTGTATTTAGTTTTAAACATATTGTATGGCTCTCACGGAATTACATTTTAAAATATGTGGCGTTCATGGCTCTCTCGGCCAAAAAGGTTCCCAACCCCTGTTGTAAGTGCTTCATATCCCAAACCTCTGGCACAGTTAATACAGCTTTGCTGCTGCTTGGTAGATTGACTCACCTAGTAGTTAGGGAAAGTGTGTTAGTGGCAATGCCAAGACGTTATCCTTCATGAATTTTGAACGCTGTTTCCTGCACCAAGTAAACATTTAAGCGCAACCTTTAAACGTCACGTTAATACAGTAATAGCCTGTGCTATAAAGCGTTACACTTAGGGTCAAGGAGTAGACACTGATCTAAACAGCAGCTCCTTTTTTCCATCACCACTTCTCCATTTTTATGCATACCTTCTGGCAGAAGCTAAAGATTTTTTTTTTCATTCATCACCGCTGAAATTCTAAGCAGATGAAATGAAAAAGTTAATTCTCAGAGGCTGGTCTCAATTGCTCTCGGCCCGCATGTTTCAAGCTCAAATCATTAAGGTAATAAACTTTATTTGATCGCATATCGTGAAAATACACGTTTATGGTAATCTGGTCGCACAGAAATGAAGCATCTGCGGGCAGTGTAAAAGAAATTTGATCCAATACGATATGTTTTCGATACAGCAGAAATAAACATTGCTTAAATATGTGCCTTAGCTTTCCCTTTTCAATTCATTACAACACTTGCCATGATGACAGAATGATAAATCACTGAAACGTGCTCGTTGAAACTAGCTCGATGGCCAGGCTTCCTCTGGAGAGAGAGGTGTGTGAAGTACAGGTCTTTTTCTTTTCTTTTCTTTTTATTTGCTAGGAAGTACATTTTAGACATTGGGGCTACATTATACAATCCCCATTTCACAGTGTGATTATTTTGACTCATATTGTGACTGATTTTTATTGTGATATTTCATTTTTAAATTAAACATTTGTACCGTATTTATATTATTATATATTTATATGATTCTTTCCAATTCTTGTTTATCAACTAAAAATTATTAAAAATATAAATAAATAAATAAAAAAGACTTAAATAACTAACAAACTCTACAAATATTCCCAATTGTGCACATTAATTAATTAATTGCAGCATTTACGGTTAAAGAACTGCACATATCGCGATTACA
Source organism: Dinotopterus cunningtoni (assembly GCA_028565755.1). Taxonomy (NCBI): domain Eukaryota; kingdom Metazoa; phylum Chordata; class Actinopteri; order Siluriformes; family Clariidae; genus Dinotopterus; species Dinotopterus cunningtoni. Next base: position 5,752 of record JAOTRS010036653.1, read on the forward strand.
GTATTTATATGATTACTTGTGCAGAACTAATAGAAGTACTGTAGCATCTCCTGATTCCAGGTATAGAGAAAGCTATTTTACAAGGAAGGAGAGCAGCTTGATTAAATTGTATTTTTATAACCTGCTATACACTTGTGCAGTGTTAAACATATTGTTCAATATGTTCAAAACACTTCTACAAAAGTTGTACATTTCCTAACAAGTTACTTATTTAGTATTTGGCACAACAGAAATTTGTAACCCTGCATTGCTAACCGCCATCAAAAATACAATTTCCTTTAAGAGTCTTGATTTGATCAGATGTTTATCACTAGCTAATGTGGGATAAACAAAAGTGTTCAGGTCAGATGGGCGAGCAGGACTGTCTGTGATGAGTACAAACACATTTTAACTGCTTGCCAATCATTTCCCCCCTGATGCACTCATTCACAGTCCCTGAGTCATATTTAATAACACAGTATGCTGAAGGTGCAGTACAGAGTGCAGGATAGGACCGGACATGCTGTTAAAGGAAAATACGCAACGACAGGATGATGCGATGTCATTAATATGTTGAAGCTGATCATTTTACAAAAACACTATGTCTTGCCATAATTTATTTCTCTCGTGTTTAAAAAAAAAAAAAGTTTAAGGATTCATACTTTGAATTGGTTTATAGCCAGGTTTAATTTTGTGGAACATCAGCTAGTCAAGCTCCTCTTATCGTTTTGGATCATGTGTTTACTGTTTACACTACAAACAGCCATTCCCCCATCAGCATTTCTGTGTGATCACACAAACACACACCATCAAACAATAAACCTTTTTTTTTGTCTTTAATCATCCTTTTGCATAATCACATCTGAAATTTCAACATATCAGACTAATCTTTACAGAGAGTTTATAAGAGCGTTTGTCACACATGGTTCTTCATATGTGCTTACTACGAAAAGATACTGTACTGGAAGAAGCGGATTAATAGAACCCAGTAATTAGAAGTTAGGGATATACTTTAAAATAATAACAATTATTTAAGTGATTTCTAACCTACATGATACGTAAATGAGGTAAAAAGTAAACGTCTGCAGTACAGTGGTGTATAGATAAATACAGTTAAAACAAACACACGCACAAAACAACAAATAAATAAGGCATGTTTGGGAATTTTAAAAAGGAAAAAATATCCACAACATCTCCGTAAAGAATACTGATATGCAAATAGTGAACTGATCAGGATGTCAGTATTATATGATCATTAAAGCACACGTGCAGATCCTGATGCCCACGCGGTACCATTACCTGAGAATGGATAGTACAGTCAACTTCGCCGCTGCTCCTCACGCTGCGTTTCGGCAGATATATTATTACCTCAAAGGATGTCATAAAAGATGATGATTACGCTGTATACCGTCACATTCGATGACCCTGACTATTGTTATGCGTGAGGGACGCCCGCTACACCGGCACAGGCGTTCCTTGCCGAATGTAATGGTACGCATCACAGTATGACGTATGATGACCCATCTACTGTTACACGGTGAGGGACGACCGCTACACCAGTCACCCGCTACATCGGCGGCAGGCCTAACAGAATTTAAAACTACTTGAAGATTAATCAACACCTTCTGAAAATCCATCAGCGCTGCGAGATCAACTTAATTACTACCACGTGTTTTGAAATGTTTTCAGCTTACATTTTTTAATTCTTTGCATATGAATGAAATAGGACAAATAAAATGTTTTTAGGACTGTATAGATATGAGATAAATAGAACACGTACACATTTCGAAGTTGTGCTTGTGTGAACCCAAAACTACTGATGAAAAATAATTTATGTGAATGTATGCGAAACGTGTAAAGATCACGTGATCTATCGACCCGATGTCCTGTGTGACCTCTAGTATGACTGAAGTGTTCCGTGCGACTTTACGACAGAATCGTACCTGCGTCTGTCGTATTAACCGTCTCGCGCTTTTTCCCCAGATGTCAGAGCGACCTCGATTCACGTGACTACGTACGCCTTTCGGGAACGTTCGGGAATGTCCGTGACGGACACTTTCAGAGTTTTTTTTTCCGTTTTGCGCGCATTTATTTTTATGTTGTTTTTTGTAAACTTGAATATTGTACATCAGCGTTTAAACATTCAGGCATAAATGTATTAATTATTGTGATTTCTGAGGTAAAAAAATAAGTCAAATTCATTTTTACCCAGGTTTTTGGATTAACATTTCGGACACTTGAACTAATAAACTCATTAATAATATGAACAGTGAGAGTGACTTATATATGTAAGTTAATATCTATTTTAGGATAAATAACCGGTTTGTGTGTATAGTGAAGAACAGACCCAGTAAAACCTGTACCTGTAGCAGGGATGAGTGACCTTCTGTACACCGTGTGTGTGTGTACTGTCCTGTACACTGGACACTGCTTTAGCCGGTTAGCTACAAAGAACAGCCGTTTTTTCAGCCAGCATTGACACTTGACTTCTCCCCTAATTATTTACTTCAGTTTAACTACACTAAATGTACTCAATGTCCAAGGTGAGTAAGCTCAGCACTGATATTCCCCCGTGAAGGTGAGGGGTTTATGAGGACCCGCTCGGTAGCCTGACCGCTAGTTCTCTAGCCGCTGTGGAGCTAACGGTTAGCGCGCTAGCGGAGACACAGACGCTGCAGCTTCAACTGCGCAAATGTCAGCATGTTAAACGTTAGCAAAGCATGACAAGTTGTCTGACTAAATCTACTCGCGAAAAAAATTAAAAGCTACTCACCGTGTTGCTAGGAGAAACCTGCAGGAGCAGAAACGACACGCAATGTACGTTGATGTCACAGAGTGCGCGTGTGTGTGCTCGCGTGCCGAGTTCTGCACATCTCCGTTCAGGGGACCGTCGGTATTGCTCAAGAAGGCGGAGTCAAGAGTAACCATGGCTGCGTCCCAAACCTCGTCCTGCCCCCGACACCAGCCCACTACAACACCCATTACCTCATGTGTTTCTCTTTTCACTACTGAGTGTGGAATACATACAGTAAAGCGCTGTTTATGACTGAGCCCATCCTGCAGCTCGGGATTAATGATGACACCGACTCCACATTTTTACAGAGAACATGTCAAACTTCAGCTAAATGAAATAAGATTTATCTACTGAGCGTACATATACGGATTACTGCACACCAAGCATTTCCTTCTGTATTTATTATATAAAAACGAATTTAGGTAATTAAAATACGTTTGCTTTCCTAAGCCTAGACTGCAATTCCATATTGTTTATCAATAACAGCAGTCCAGATGTTGTAAAGATCAATGCTAACCAGAAAATACAGTACTATACATTGTATACAATAATACAATGAATAAAGTAATGCATTTTCTAAATTAATGTAAGTTTTTTTTACATTCTAGAACAATGTTGGATTTTTTTCTATTCATTCATCTTCTATACCACTTATTCTGTGTACAGGGTCGCTTTACACCCTGGACAGGGTACCAATCCATCGCAGGGCACACACCCTCAATTTGGAAATACCAATTAACCTAATCTGCATGTCTTTGGACTGTGGGAAGAAACCGGAGTACCCAGAGGAAATCCACCAAGCACAGGGAAATCAAACCCAGACCCTGGAGGTAACCTCTACACCACCCTGAATTTTTTCAAACCTATGAAATAACACACATGGCATTACGCAAACACATACAGTAACAGTAGTTGTCAGTTGTTCTTTTAGAAATAGGTTAACTGTTCTTGAATAGTTCCTGCAAGAAGTGCATTTGCAAAACCCATCCAGCACGATGATGAAACCGGCTCTCGTGAAGGCAATCCCAGGAAAGCAAGACTTACCTGTGCTGCAGAAGAGAAGTTCATTTTAAAGTCACGAGCTTCAAAAAGCATCAATTAACAGCATCTGTTAACATCGGTTATGAAGGCTTTACAGATCTCAACATCAACTGTTCAAATGGGATTAGTGCATATTTTGAATGCCTTCAGTACTGTTTTACATGTATTGAGAAATAATCAGCAAAGATCATGTTAGAAGGTGTATCCAAACTTTAGACTGGTGGTGAACATGCAAGAAACCAAACAGCACACGGAACATAGACGTATGGAAGTTGAGCATAAGGACATTTATTTTTTTTGTTTTGTTTTTTTCTTGGCTTCAGCTAATGCATCATTATGCTCAACACAGATATTCTCCTGTTTCCATGTTGGTTTGGAGAAATGGACTTTTAAATTGCAGGCCAGAAGAACCTGGACAGCACACAAATCGCTAAAAAAAAAAAAAAAAAAAAAAAAAAAAAAACAACAGTTTTATAAAAAAAGGAGATTTAGTTAATGTATCCCCCATGACTGGTGAAGCAAAAGGGAGAACAGGCAACACAAATCCCAAAA
>JAOTRS010036697.1:0-10116 GCA_028565755.1 Dinotopterus cunningtoni
TGCATGGAGTTTGCATGTTCTCCCCGTGCTTGGTGGGTTTCCTCCGTGTACTCCGGTTTCCTCCCACAGTCCAAAGACCTGCAGATTAGGCTGATTGGTGTTCCCAAATTGCGCATAGTGTGTGTGTATGTGTGTATGCGCCCTGCGATGGATTGGCACCCTGTCCAGGGTGTACCCCGCCTCATGCCCAGTCTCCTGGGTTAGGCCTCTGGCCAAGCCCAGGCCAGTGAAAATGGTCCTTGATTTTTTTTTCCATCACACTCATGCATTCCATCACATGCTTCAAGATGGCCACCTAGATGGTTTAGAATGAGCTTTGTGAAACAACTGGACTTATTGGCACTACTCTCCACTGTAACAAATGAGGATGGTGGGGAAGTTTTTGACATTTCTTCTTTCCCTTTTCCTGTGCCTGCATCCAGTCTTTCCCTAAGAAAAGAGGAACAGGTAAGTTTGGTATAACACCCTCTTTAACCTTGTATCTTCTGTAAATACTTTCAATTGACACAGTAAACACAGACACTGGAAAGTACACATGCAGGGAAAATACTGCACAAATACTCTTTCATTTGTGTTTTGCACAATACTCTCACACACACATGAAGTGAGTGTCCAAGAGTGCTCAGTGAGAAAGGTTAGGATGGAGTGCAGAAGATGCAGAATCTGGGAAATGATTCACGGTTGGGTGAATCAGTGAGTTTGGCTGGGCCAAATGAGACAGAAGGTGAGCAAGCCAAGAAGGCCCTTGACCTGGAGTGCTGGCCTCTTTTTAAAGGTGGGCCCAGCTGGTCTGTGGGGACCAGCCTCAGTGAGTTATGGTGCCCTGCCCCCTTTTTACATGTAGTAGAGCTGTCCATGGTGCTGGATTTGGGATGTGTGCTCTTTCCCTGGGTCAAGTGAAAAGTTATTATATCATGGGTTGCACCCGACCCCCCCCCCTTAGCTTCAAGCTCATCCAAGACAATGAGAGAATCAAATGGCGTCGGGATAGCCCATCAGCACTGCTAAGCCGCATTCCAGGAACCAGTGTGTGATGTGAGGGTTTATATCTTTAGCCCTATATCTTTGCCAGCCACTGTAGAGGAGCATGGCCTCTGTTGCCCATTAAATGGTATGGCCCTCATGCATTAAGGTAGCATACACTATCTGCTAGTGTGAGTTTACTACTTAGGCCAGGTCCCAGTAAACTTTGGACACCGCCGACAGATCGACCTGATGGGGTCCCTCTCTGCATAGGTTTTAAATCTCTTTTAAACTGCTCTGTGCGCAGTGGATCCAGCAAACCGAGACAGGGCAGGTTAGCCAATCAATACGGGGGTTGTGTTCCTGTAGCCAAGGAAACCCCAGTACCATCTTGAGCTCGGGCACATGGATAATGAGAAAGGTAATAAGCGCCGCATATTGCCCGACACACAGTATTAGTGGGTCAGTCTTGTGTACGATCAAGTCAGATTTGAAAGCTGACCGTCCAGGGCCGCCACTGGAATGAGAACGGAGAGTGGGTGGAACGGCATGTCCAATCTCCACACCAGACCTACATCTATAAGGTTGCCTGCCAACTCTGAGTCTATAAATGCTCTAAGATGGGTTGTGGTGGCTCTCCCACCACACTAGTCGTATGCGGATGGTGAAAGGTGGTCATGAGAGCCTCTCCAAAGTCATTCACCGTAGTGTGTGCTACGCACACTCCAGTGCCCTGCTTATCAATAGCAATATCATAAACGCAAACTTCGCCCTCTTGGTTGGAAATTGAGATGGTTGCATCTCAAATATCAAAGCGCACTGGAGTAGAAAGGCATTGCATCTCCCAGGCTTTTTGTATATATGGACTTGTGCTAAAGAGAGAAAGGACTCTGTGGATGTGATGTGTGAGGCCGGTGTGTGAGTGGTGTAAATATATAGCACAATATTAAATGTATATACACTTTGAATATATATTATTGATATCTCTGGTGGTCCTCAGTCTACCTTAAATCTGTTAACGGCTAGTTACTGTTCTTAGTAATAGTAGGTGGTTTGTTACAGTGGCACCCAACGTGGGGCCATCAGAGTTTATATATCGTGCGTATTTTACATTGATGTATTGTTATTGTTGCTGTTAGCTGTTACCTAGCCAGCCTTCTCTTATAATATCTTACACTCCGCAAAACACTCACTTAAGGGTTTGGTTAATCACACTGTTTATTAAAGGTAAATTGGGGCAAGTTATGGCCGATGCACAAGCTGAGGAAGGGTTGGTAGCTTACGGCTTCACAGCAGACCCTTTCGTGACGCGTCGTGAGCCCATTCAAGACGAGGGCCCACAAGGTGACGATGGGGTAGAGCAACCGCTCACTGATGAAGAGCTGCCTCCACCTCCTCCTCCCGTCGACGCTGAAGATGACCAAAGCCTCATTTCCATGGTGCTGGCAGCCCGCCTTGGTCAGATAGAAACGGCTCTGCAGGCGCTAGAAGACAAACTCCCCCGGCGAATGGATGAGCTGTCGGATTGAGTGGGTGAGCTGCAACGCATCCACAACACCGAGGTATTAACCTACCAACGTACTCTGGAAAATGCCTAGATGGAGATGCAGCAACTGTGTCAGACGGTGAAAAAGCAGTGTGAGGAGCAGTTGAATAACGTAGGCCATTCCATGGTGGAGTGCATGAAGAGGCAAGACTCACAGTTAAAAGCCATGATGAGTGCGCAACCGGTCGCTACCTCCACTCCTCATCCTCCCCCTCCTAAAAGCTGCTCACACCCTCCTGCTTTCAAGCCACCTGTCTCCCTTTATGAAGCCAATCCGTTACCCCAATTGTCTGATATCTCCAAATCCCCCATCTCCAGCCTGGTCAGCAATGCCTCTCTATCAGAAGAACACAAATGTCTGTTGCAGGAGTTGTTATTAGAGTGGCCGACAGTGTGCACTGACCGAATTGGCCATAACATGGCCATAACTCACCATATATACACCACCAATGAAAGACCAGTCAGGAAAAAGGCTTACCCTGTAGATGTCCACAAACAGCAGATAGTAGAGGAGGAGGTCGCCAAGATGCTGGAGGCAGGTATTATTAGATCATCCACCTCGCCATGGGCCGCTCCGGTCATGCTGGTGGGTAAAAGGGACGGTGGGACCCGTTTTTGTGTGGACTTTAGAGCCCTCAACAGCAAAACACCGCTGGACGGTTTCCCTATGCCCCAGGTCCACGAAATCTTGGTGGCGCTCTACGGGGCTACTGTGTGTAGCTCTTTAGACCTACGAAGTGGGTATTGGCAGGTGGAGATGCATCCAGACAGCATTCCTAAAACAGCGTTCGTCACAAAGAACAACCAATACGAATTCCTCCATCTTCCCTTTGGCCTGAAAAATGCAGGAGCAACTTTTCAGAGACTCATGACTTCGGTTTTGGCAGAAGCTATAGAAAAGTATTGCTTTGTTTACATCAACAACATCATTGTTTACTCAAAGGACACCACTTCTCACCTTAACCACCTCCGACAAATATTCACACTCCTTGAAGCTGCTGGTCTCACCCTCAACCTTAAAAAATGCAATCTCTGCCAGTCATCCCTCTCCTTTCTAGGGCACATTATATCTGCCGAAGGCATAAAAACTGAAGAAGCCAAGGTAGCGGCTATACAGTCTTACCCCGTTCCCTGCAACCTGAAGAAGCTACAGCGCTTCCTAGGTCTGGCTGGTTGGTACCACCGGTTCGTACCTCACTTCTCAGAGCGTGCTGCTCCTTTACACGCTCTGAAGAAGAAAGGATCCAAGTGGGTGTGGACCCCTGAATGCCAGTTAGCCATCGAAGATCCGAGAGCGGCTCTGCAAAACACACCGGTTTTAACAGCTCCAGACTTCTGCTGCCCCTTCAAGGTGCAGACGGATGCCAGCAACATCGGCCTGGGGGCAGTACTCACCCAGGATCACGAGGATGGGGAACATGTGATCACCTATGCCTCGCAGCTGCTGCATGGAGCTGAAAGCATATTTTCGGCATCAGAGAAAGAATGTCTGGCTGTAGTGTGGGCAGTGGAGAAATGGCGTCAGTACCTGGAGGGCAAAATTTTTATCGTCATCATGGACCATGCTGCATTGACCTTGGTGTTTAATCAGCCAAACCCCTCTTCGCGCCTTACACGCTGGTTACTGAGGCTACAGGCTTTCAAATTTGTTGTCCAGTACCGTAAAGGGCAGTGCAACACCGTTCCTGATTCTCTGTCACGGCGCTGGCAGGGAGAGACCACGAACGCCCATCTGGCAGTACACCAAGGCAATGATCTGCAGTGGGGTATGCCATGTGACTGGGGGGAGTTGAAAAAGGCCCAGAAGGCGAATGAAGTGCTTCATGCACTATGGAGAGAGGCAAAGTTAGATCCTGATGTTAAGAAGACACACTATTGCATAATAAACCAATTCCTGTATCATCAGATCCCTAAGCAAGATGGGTATAGTCTCCTTCAGCTTGTCATCCCAACATCTCTCCAGCCTCAATATCTGCAGTATGCCCACGACAACCCTCTCAGCGGTCATCTGGGGCGGATGAAGACCCTGCGGAGGCTGCTGGAGGTCGCCTACTGGCCAGAGATATGCCGAGATGTCTGGGAATATTGTAAGAACTGTGTTACCTGTCAGAAATACAAATCCTGTATAAGTAAGCTGGCAGGTCTACTACAAAGCACACCTGTGGTGGAACCTGGTTTTATGTTGATGGTTTGTTACACCCTCCAAGTCCGCACCCTCCTGAGCTGGTGTGAACATTCTGTTACAAGGGGCACTTGAATATGGCGCCACCATGTACGTTCTGAAGTATGGGAGCCCCAACGCAGGACTTAGAGTGGAGTTTTTGGCCATAGAGTATTTATTTGTCCAGGGAATAATCGGTTTGTAGGAGCACTATGCATCGCTAAGATAAGGGCGCTTCTACACCTCTTATTAACTCTTACAAATCAAAAAGAAGTATATATTCTACTATGATGTCCGTGTGTGCCACCTCGTTTCTGATTCCTTCCCTAACTAAAGTACTTCTCAACTTGTGCTCGGGCTCCTTCTCTTGTGAAATAATTTTTTTTTTACATCTTTTCAGTTTTCCCTTTCCTCTTTTCTTTATCTTTGCACTTTTCTTTTTTCAATTGTCCCTTTTTCTTTATCTTTTCACTTCTCTCAAACACTCCAGGTGTAACACAGCACACAATCGGAAAGAACCACCACCACAGAGAGGAAGCCTAGTCTATCGTAGAACCCCTTTAGAAATAATTAATACAAAAGACTTGAGCAATACCACATGGGCACCACCGAATAGAACATCTCTTGAAAACAATGGGTATCAAAAGCAGACAGAAATACACCAAAAAGATTCATGAGACATCAAGTTTACCACTTAGTCTCCACTGGCGGTCAACTATAATGAAATACTGAATATACATTCATTTACATTAATTGAGGATAATTGTACAGCACAACCAAAGAAACAAAAATCAAAACAATCCAAATTGTTTTGATAAAAAAAAAAACAGAACAAGAAAATCAGAATAACCTAAATATGCCAAAAAAGCCTGGCTTACTCAGTCAAAAAAAGTAAACAAACCATATATTAGAGGCGGGGCACTAAAACGGCACAACACCGAACAAACAGGTAGTACCCTTTCGATAAGCTTAACGGCAGCGTCTTTAGAATCGTATAGATCAGCAGCTCTAACTGTCGTGATGTCAACGACAGCATCTTCAAAGCTGTACAGGGGAGCAGCACTAGTGGCGACACAAACAAAACAGCAACCAATGCAAGAATAGCAATGAGAGGAAGTTTCCTAGGACAAATGCAAAACAGACAGGAAACATTAATAAACGGCATGTCCCTAACTCCCATTAAAATGCAAGTTAAACCACTTACCCTTCAAATCTCCATAGATAGAGCACATAAAAAGGCATGGGTTTAATTAAAGCCGTATCTTACCATAGCACGATAGGGTACAAGGATGCCTAATCAACATGCAAGGGAAATGTTAGTTCCTTCAGAAGCTAACCAACCAAACAAGGTCAAATAAACATACCTGAAAGGCGAACAAAGCAGCACCAGAAAACATGCTATAAAATTAACAATAACTCCTTTGAGTTATGCACACATGAAACCAGTTTCAAAAGACATGTTTGAACAACGCGCTTACCTACAGCCGCTACAAACACAGATAACAAAGGGGAAACCGGACGTGACGCAACCCAGGCAACAGCCAATTAACCTTTAAATAGGGAGGTACCTCGCTCCGATAGGTAGACACTCACCTAAACCCACTACATTCAAATCTGCGGAATCGTCACCAGTGGCTTCGCCCATCACGCGGGCAGTTTTGTTTTGTTTTTTTTATTTTAAGTTGAATGTTAAACTCCTGTATTTTGAAGTTAGTTTGTATTGTTTAAGTGCTGCACAGAAAAATAATGCTATAAAAAATGGATTACATTTAATTACTCAAGTTCAATTCAGTTGTGAAGCTGGTTAGTAAAGCTAAAGGATAAAACTTTTGAGTTATGATTAAACTTTTTTTTAAGGGTCATAGTCTTAAAATTTCAACAAAATCGGCAAAAAATTTTATATCAAATCAGGATATTCATAAAATCATGATACTTACTGTATCACAATATTAATTGAATTGGCACCAAGGTATCGCAATTATATTGTATTGGGTGGTGACTAGATGAACAGTATGTAAATGATTGACAATCTCTAACGTGTGTGAGACATGTATCAATGGTAAAACCACAACAACAACCAAGTTCTTGGCATCCTTGTCTAGTCCTCGGTGCAGTGGGAAGCTGCGTGATGTTCGTCCATTGGTGATGAAGGTTGCTGAAGGTGATGTGTAAAGAAGATTAATCCATGAATGATTTCCTAAAGCTAAACCTCTCCAGTATGAAAACATGAATTTCCAAATTACCTTATTGAAGTCTTTTTCTCCATGGAGACTGGCTATGATGGTTTTGTTGTTGAATTAGAGAATAGTACATTAAATTAAACAATCTGTGTGTATTAGTGGATGTGAGTTTAATTTTAATGATGCTGGTTGGTGAATTAAGGGTGTGTATTTTTTCAATTTCAATTTATTTGTATAGCACTTTTAACAAGGCTCATTGTCGCAAAGCAGCTTTACAGAATCTAAAGAAAATTATAGAAATGAGTACTTAATGTGCGAGTATGAAATATGTATGAATCAAAATGATCAGTTTGTCCTTGATGAGCAAGCCAAGGGTGACAGTGTCAAGGAAAAACTCAGTAGGAGATGTCAGTAGGAAAAAACCTTGAGGAACCAGACTTAACAGGGAACCCATCCTCATTTGGGTGATAACGGCTAGCAGGGATTGATCTGCAGTCATACTGTGTGTTAGAAGGCTGGAGGTTCAGTATAACAGGAGATGTGTTTAAGTTAATATGGAGTCCAGTTTGTTATTGGAGGCTCAGGTACAAAACTCTCCAGGTACAAAAAATTCCAGTCCTGAACTATTGAGCGACTGCGGTCACAGGTCCTCAGAGGGCAGCTGTCTACATCAGCCGAGGCCAGGACTGTCTTAATGGTAAAGTATTACCGTCCCCAGTCACCACACACATCCCAAACAGACCACACAGGGCATCCATGTGATGAGATCTCCAACCAGAAGTGGAACATCAGAATGAGTCAGACAGGTCCAGAGGGCAGAGGGGGTCTGGATCACTGGCAGTTCAGGAGCGGCATGTGTTGCTTGACTGAGAGAGAGCCAGGGAGAGAGAAGAGAAGAGATAACAGTTAGGTATGATCACAGTCGCATGTATAAATTGAATGTATATTCAGTGGCGGGAACAGGCAGGGACTCTGGCAGGACTTACTATGGCAGCATAGAACCAGAAGGAAACCCAGACATGAGGGCTCCCTGGGTGTTAAGTAAGCAGTCACTCCACAATCAACAAACCTGAGTGATCAATGAGAGTGGACAGCATCTGTTCATAACAGTTTACCATAATACTCTTCACCATTAGTCCCCCAGATCTCCTCCTTTACCTAAGAAAAATCTATTAAAAAAATTCTCATCTAAATAAATCAGTTTTCAGCCTAGACCTTAACCTGAGACTGTGTCTGAGTCCCAAACGTTAATTGGAAGGCTTTTCCATAACATTAGGGCTTTGTAAGGAAAAAATCTGTCCACTGTTGTAGTTTTCATAATACTAGATACTGAGAAGCAGCCTGCATCCTTTGATCAAAGTAGGCATGGCAGTTCACTCAGGCACTGTGGCGCGAAACCATTTAGTGCTTTATAGGTCAATAGCAATATTTTTAAATCAGTGCACAATTTCACTGGGAGTCAATGCAAAGAGGATAAGATAGGGGTGATGTGCTCGTATCTTCTGGTTCTAGTGAGGAGTCTCGCTGCTGCATTCTGGACTAACTGGAGCTTGTTTTTTTTGGTTTTTTTTTTACCTTTATAGTTCTTTGTCCTCTAGAGCTTGTTTATTCACCCAGTTGAACATCCAGACAGTAAGCTGCAGGTCTCTCGACAGGCAAACCCACAGACAACTATACTCTGAGGACAGCGCTATCCGCTCCTTCCGCTTGCATGAGCTCACAGGCTTCGTGGATCACTAAATATTCATAGTTCTATATGCAATATTTAGGAAACAGAATTATACTTACAAATAGCTAGCAATTCTCAAAAAAAGCAATGTCTGTCCTTGTACACATTGTTCACAAGTGGAAAGTGGTGATACTTCCTGACAGGCGCACACACATTCAGCATTGGTCAGTCAGTAGAACGAACGCAGAGAAGTGTGGCCGCCTATCAGGGAGAGCAACACAGATGACATTGTTGGACCAACGTTGGGCCAACGTCGGTGTCCACTGAGTTAGATATATAGTTCTTTTAATGTTATTTATGTACTAGAGTAGTAACCAACCCTCATATGAGCTCCTGATGTGATGGCATCATTGAGAGAGCCTGTTGCACTGGCTAAAGCAATATAATTTTATTTCTAATTTCCAACCTTGTCATTATCTACTGAACAATTGTTGTACCTACCTTGTAATTATCTACTAAACCATCCACCAAGGGGCCAACGTTGGGCTAAGAGACAAAATGACGTTGGGCCAATGTTTGCCCGACATCAGCGTACTGAAAAAAAGGTTACTAAAAATTTTGCCAATGTTGGACCAACAAAGTAGTGCTATCTGGGAAGCCCATTCATAAAATGGTCAAGAAATGTTTATAGATTTCATCAGGAAAGCCATCAGGACCTGGTGCCTTGTACTGTAACTTGGCATGAGTTTAAGAGCAGTAGAAAGTTCATCTTGTGATATGGGTGATTCCAGGCTGTTTTTTTTATGTTCACTGAGTTGCAGTAGGTTGATACTGTTAAAGAATGAATTGATATTGTTCTGATTCAGGTCTTTTGCTGATTAATATAATTTGCTGTAAAAAAACATTGAAAGTTTTATTTCTTCTGGAGAATTGGTCGGCTCCACTGCTGTGTCCTTAATAATCGAGAGTGTTGTTTTTTCTTTATTTTGTTACATTTTTTATTTGCCAAATATTTGCCAGATTTATTGTTATGATGGAAGTTTTCTTTTAATTATTTTATTTGTTCTTTGTGTCTTCTGCTGGGCTATTTGTTGTTTTCAAGTTAATATTTAAATTCACATATGTTTAATCCCAATTTTTGATTGCAGGATGTCTTGGTTGACACACTCTTGCTAATGAAGAAATCTTTACAGAAGGGTATTTTGCAGCTGCGTGACAAAGCAGATAACACACAAAGAGCAACAACACGTGTAGAAATTCTCCATGGGCTGTTGCAAAAGAAATACACTGGTGAGGAGTCAAGTTTAAACATTCTTGCATAATTGCCTCAGTTGTAATGATCAGATTAATTATACAACCCAAGTTATTAATGAGGTCTTTATCTTTGGTGTTGGTGATATTTTAAAAACCCACAAACAAGAAGGACAACATGAGCAATTAGCAAAAAACAAAAGTGTATTATACAAACAAACTAAACAAAAAGGTGCACCAAAACCAACAAAGAAAACAATATTTACAAAATACAGTACTGTGCAAAAGTACCATATTATATGCTGTACCAATTTTGCTATATATGATTATCATGTCTGCATAATTA
>JAOTRS010036706.1:0-10116 GCA_028565755.1 Dinotopterus cunningtoni
GTTTTCCAAGCAATTAAAAATTAATTGTAGGTATTGGAGCATTGTGCCTAAAGTTAGATTTAATATGAAACGTCTGCAAGGCGGAGTTAGTTCTGGTTATGACTTAAGATAGACAGCCACACAAACAAAATCTTAATAGCACAAATGTGTATTTGAAGACTTTCCATGCTGAAGTCTCCTTAGCTAAATGTTCAACTCTCTATTCACATATTCAGCTTCCTCACATTAACAATAGCAAAAATAATTTATTAGCAGCCTCTGAGTATGCCGAGATCCTGCCATACAATCCCCAAGTGTGTGCTGTTACTGTAGCAATAAGAATGTATGATAATATAGAACAAGCACTAATCTGTCATTTGTTACAACTGGATCAGTGTTATAGACTTTTAATGCGCCTTTCGACTGGAGAATTTCACCCCACTGTCTGATATCGGCCACAATTTCTGCATCCTGATATCTTTGCCACGGATTTAACTGCAGACGTGGCATTCGACACCGTTCATATTGAATCACAGCCAGCTGAGCCGTATGTGCCTGAAGCTTCTGCCATTCGTCTCGGATAATGAACCTTCTTTCAGAGTCACTTAGATCTTTTCCACTTGTCATCTTCATCCAAAATCAATGTCGGATGGATCTGGGTAGCATTATTTTACACATCACGGGGCATAGAAAGGTGTTC
The DNA here is from genome assembly GCA_028565755.1 of Dinotopterus cunningtoni. Taxonomy (NCBI): domain Eukaryota; kingdom Metazoa; phylum Chordata; class Actinopteri; order Siluriformes; family Clariidae; genus Dinotopterus; species Dinotopterus cunningtoni. Next base: position 680 of record JAOTRS010036706.1, read on the forward strand.
GCTGCTTAATTGTATTATCCGAAAGCGTTCTGGGTTCTTCACTCATTCGTCACCTCAATGTACTGTATACGTGTGAGAATTATTTATTTAATATATCAGTGTATACATGCATACTGAGTTCTTCCTGTTTTTTTTCATGCTCAGCTTAAAGTTTCAGGTAACAAAAATGGCAACTAATATTGAATCAAGTGAACTGACATCAGAGGATGTACTACTGTTAAATCTTTAGTAACCATGGCAACTTGGCCATTTGGGATAATGGCTATAACCAGGGGTGAAATTGGTTTTAAACTCTTTCCGGTACTATGTAGTCAGTAGGCGAAGAGAATTTTGAGGTTTTGGACGGTCTTGTGAATTTTGTATTTGTCTCCACTTTTTTTTTCTTTCTAGAATTGTATCAGCTACAGTAAATAACTGTTCTAGGGTTGAATCCCAAATATTATACAATGGAAAGCTGGTGCTTTTATGTCAGGTGTAAGTTCCACACACTAAGTAGTGCCCTTGTTCAGAGGGTAGAGAGGGATTTTGGGGTCAGCCTTGTGATCCAAGCTAGTAAGCTTTATAACTTGTATTAACCGTGAGTGAAATAGTCAGGTGATTAATAACCCTGTCGGTTGAAGCTTGCATTCAAATTAACTAGCAGTAATGAAAGAACAGACGGTAAATAAACACAGGCGGTTAAGTGGCAGTTCTCAACAATTTGGAACTAGTAATAACTAGACCAACTGTTTAAGATGGCTTAACGTGATCAGATGCGTGTTCTAGCTGAAGGTGCTTTTGTGATTTGGTTTAAATGTGGGTTTTGGCAGGTAGCTGCTCTTGCCTCTTTCCAATACTGTGTACCGCCACTGAAACATTTAGTGGAGTGCAATACTTGAATTTGCTGACTTTGCTGTCCAAAAAAATGCTAGCATACCATGAATGGAAAATGCTAACGAGATATAAATGTACTATAACAGTAAGTGGAGCATACCATCCTCTTAATAACACTCTTGGGGTACGTCAGGAACACCATATTTATTTATTTATTTTTTCTAAATTCACTGACATCACTTAAATGAATTAGTGTCCCAGTAGGTTTGCACTATGAAGATGATGCGCTGCTCAATACTGTACAACAGTAATTATCACCTGATGAGATGAGTGACTGAGTGAAGGGTTACAGCGTTAAAGGACATGATGGCTGTCTGGCCTTATCGGTCCGCTTCATCCTGCCGTGTTCAAAGGTCCATTATGCTTAAAGCACACAATCGGCAAAATTAAGGGAGATAATTTGTTAAAACTTTAACAAAAGTTTTGTTCAAATGGATTAGCAGAACACCAGCCTAATTTCCCTATAACAAAATTAGTTACTGCATTATTTTCCCAAAAGTCCAGGTAGAAAAAGAGGATTAACGAAGAAGCCCATTTAGTTGACCCTCATGCTGGCTTAATTTAAACTTCAGATTCGGGTTATACTCGTACCAGAAGCCAGAATTTGTAGCACAATATTATCTTGCCTTTTTTAAACACTATATGTAATAGTCATCTATTTATTTCTATTCTAAGCCTTGAAACATGGCTAAAATAAAAAAAGCTGACTGGAATTATGCAATGTATTTTCATTGACTAGCTTATTACAACACTTATTCAGCCTGTTCTTTGGAGAGACTGATGAAGCTCTTTTATTTTTAGTGGTATATAAATCAAATTAACCTAAATTTATCCTCACTTTATCCAACTTTTATAATGCTAGGTAAGAACGATCCCTTATACCCCAGATTTCCTAAAAACTACAATGATTCACTCATGAAAGCATGACACGTTGCATGTAGAGGATTGTTTACAAGACAGATTTATTTCACGTTTTATTGCTTCTGCATTAGCAGCTATAAACAGTCATTTTATCACCATCTTTCATTTTCCCCTTCACTAAATCTAAAGGCAAAAATGCATCGTTTTGTTACTTTTTTTTTGTCCTACACAATTTCCCATTTACCGGTTGTTACAAAGCCCTGACACTGATGACTCGGTCCAAAGAAAGATCCTTACATAAATCTTCAGCATATAAATAAACAAGTTTCTTTTATATATAGAACCTTTTATTGGTCTTGGATTATAAGGAGCAAGTCCCTGTGAAGGAGTTGTTTCTGTGCAATCAGTAATAGATTAGAATGAGTACTTTAATATAAACCCGTTGTCTGAATTCAAGCCTGCACATTTGTCAAAGCCTTGCTGTAAAGGGTTGGGTACCGAAACCCAATATGGGACCGGTACCTACTGTATATAACCGGTATGTACTAGAATTAAAAGCCTATAGCCAAGTGCGGCTGTACATCCCGAAACCATGGCGTGCAACAAATGTCTTTCAACAATTGTGTGTAAATATGAAACGTCAAACTTAATGAAACATTTAAGGACACGCGGGAAGTTAAAAGCAGAGGGATGCAGTGTTTAACAGCATGCAGACATCAGCTGGCAGTGTGGGCGTCCTCGGACTCAGTCAGACCAACCCCATCAAAAAGTCAGGAGAGCTGTCGTATTTTCCCAGATGGGATTGGTGGTCCGGCAAAATAATGGACATATTTCTGCAAAAGAACTGGGGAAATTTGAAGCTGGCTGGTAGCATATCAAGAATACCAATTACAAGATGATTCACTCGAAAGAGCCCCCAAATATTCTATAATAACTCACTATGATGAAGCAATCAGAACCAATAAAAATACGCTACGTACCTTGACTTACAGTATGTGTAACCGATTGCATTACAAATTTGCATGACGAAGTTGCACGCCACCGTTTGTGTCCTGTGACATTTTTGGATGGCCTCCGTCATGAGAAAGAGGTCATTGATCCTGTCATCTCCAGTTTCCGTAGCATCATCCGAATAACACTTTTTAAGGGTATTTAAGGATCACCATATTTCTTCCAAAGGTTACTCCGATGTCGTTTAAACAAATTAGTGACCCAATAAGTTTGAACTACGAAGACTCACTGTACACCGCCATCCTGAAGAGAAGTCGAGTGACTGAGTGAATGGGGTACAGCATTAAATGGCACAATGGCTGTCTGGTGCCTACCTTATCCGACTGACTCAGGGGAGTCCCGGCGTGTTTAAAGCTCCATATACAGTATCGAGGAGCACATTGTACGTTGTTTTGTTCAGATTGCTTTGTCTTAGTGGGAGGTATTACGGGATATTCGGGGCCCCTTTCGAGTAAATCACCCTGTACTTTACTCTTATTGGTGTTAAATTATTGTAGTATCGATTTAGGCACTGTTATGGTTTATATAAAAAAACAAAAAATTTAACGGGTATCGTAAAAAACTCAAATGATACCCAACCCTAGTGTTGTAACAGAAATCAGTCAACACCAAGTGACCACTGAGAGTCAAGGATTTAACGACACTATGGTATACAACAGATTATCTACCAGGTCAGTATTTCTTAACTTAAAATAATTACTATTAAATATTAAAGAGATGTTACAAAAGGGAAACATTTGCTGTAAACTCTGACCAATCTCAATAGTTCACCAGTAACAACTGCAATAGAAAATCTTCCTTATGCACATTAGTTCAGATGATGGTAAACGTTAATTAAAATTGTTTGTGTCAACTTGTCAGTAAAGGACACGTGCACGCACACACTGAAGCAGGAACACTGTTAGTGTCATATATTTTAATTATTTATTTTCCTCCCTCTGTGAACTTAGTCATTAAACTTGGGTTAATGAACAAGGTTGTAGCAGTGACAACTGTAATGAAATCCTAGATTGTAAACACTGAATGAACTCCATGACCCACCACATGCTCAGGTTTTAGAAATTAAAATGTTAGTTGGCAGAAGGTTTTAGTGATACAAATTGACTATTTGCTGGACTCCATTAGAAGGGAAATTATGCATCTTAACACTGAGTAGCACCATGTTTTCACCAAGACGTTATCCATGTACAAATATGATGCATTTAACGGACAAGTGTGAAGATATCAATGTTAGTTAAATTGTCATATTCTTTCTGCATCTGTCCTTGGTGTCTGTTTTTATGCACGTCCCTCAAATTGATTTTCGATTTGTGCTGCTTGTTTCTGACCACAGCAGTCAAGCGTTTCTACAAGCCATCATTAGGCTCTGTGATTGTAAATACTTGCTGCTGGGTTCTTCAGGTACCATTAGCACTACCACAGCAACAGTGATGTGAATGATTGTACTTCATGTCACGTTATGGATGGATTTTGTTTACTTTTAAGGCGACGAATGCACTATAACTAAAAGTGCACACTAATATTTTGTTCGACTGCCTTTGGCTTTGATTATGGCACACAATGTGGTGGCCAATTCATGTGTAAAAATGGTTCCTTCTTTTCCCAGAGCCACTTTTTTTCCCCAAAATAACCTGGTCATTCAGTACATTCAGGTCATTAGCTGACTTCCAATTTCATTGCCACATAATGTTGCTGAGCCTAGAACCTGACCAAGAGAGGCCAATCCCAGATCTTAACACTGCCTCCTGTGGCTTGTAAAGTGGGCACTATGTATGATGGGTGCATCGCTTCATTTGCTTCCCTCCTTACCCTGATGCACTAATTACTCTGTAATAGGGTCAATCTGAACTCATCAGGCCACATGAACTTTTTCTCCTGCTCTAAAGTCCAATCTTTCCGACTCCTAGCAAACTGAAGTCTTTTTGTCTCACTAACCTGAGGTTTTCTTATGGCCACACAACTGTTTAGTCCCAATCCTGTGAGTTCTCATCACACTAAGTATATGTGGAAATGCTCTTACTTTTACTATTACACACAGCTCTGATTTCTACTGTCCTTTTTTACGATTAAGCTTCACCAAATATTTGTCACCAACTTTTTTTTTTCAGTCAAAACTCGTCCATGATGACAGTTGAGTACTAAACTTTCAGGTAGGTTGAATAGCTCGCACCCCAATTACAGCAATCTTAGTTGTTTTCTTTGCTTGATGCAGGCCAACAATAACTTTTCTCAAACCTTAATTTGAAATAATGATGATAATAATAATAATAATTAATTTGTGACGAATTCAGTTAATCTGTTTTGTTAATGTTCAGCTGATGTTGAGTGAAATGTGCTTAGTGTAGCCTAAGATTTCTGTTCTTGGGTGATAATAGTAGAACCAGATGTTTTCACATCATGGTTCAATTCATTGTGCATTCGGAGATGCTTTTCTGCTTGCCATGGATGTAAGGAGTGGTTGGGGCATCAGTGGCTGTGGTGCCTTTCTTACCTGCCATGCGGAATGTGCAGGTTTGGTTCCCACCCAATGCCCAAACCCTAGTCGCTGGAGAAAGATTTAAGCCCAGATAAAATGGGACGGTTGTGTCTGGCGTAAAACCTGTGCCAAGTTGTGTGCGGAGCAGGCAGCAACAAGGATGTAAGGAATGGTTAAAATTATAATGGCTTAAATGAGTTAAACTGTCGATGTTGACATTAACTGAAGCCTTTAACCTGTTTCTGCTTGATTTTCTATGTTTTGCTGTTGCACCGTGATTGGCTGATTGGATTAATTGCGTAAATATGCTGGCATGTTATTAAGGGTCTAGTAAATGCATTTTCTGAGTCCATTTGTGCATTCAGACTGTAGCTTTCAGATAAATACCCACAAATGAACACATTGAAGAGGAGTTGATATTCTTCTTAACTGATTTTTTTTTTTCATCTCACTTAATTTTGCAGTAATTTCACATTACTGCCTGTAATGTGACCTGATCATTAAAATGAGTCTGACAGTCCTGCTTCAGTTGGCAATTATAGATCAAATTTAATTATTCATTATGGTTTTTTTTTCCTGACTATCGCCTGTGCTTTCTTATATTGGAATACTTTTTTTCTAGTGAATGTTGTTTTTTTAAGTTGTTTGAATGCTTTATTTCTGTTTTTGACAGCCTTGCTACAGTCTTCATTTCACCATGGTATGCATTTTAGTTTTCTTACACCTTTGTTTTTCGGGATCGTTTTGCATGACGTTTGGTTAATGATATTAGTTAATCTGTTTTTAAGTTCTTCTATTTTTGTTATACTTTTAATTGATTCTTCCTTATATCTCATGTCTATATTTGTTTTAAATTTCTCCCACTTAGCTTTCCACAATATCCATCTTTGTATTTTGTCTTCCCTTTCTTGTCTGTTGCTTACTCCTATTTTAATTATTATCTGATAATGGTCACTTCCCATTGTATAGTACTTTTAGGTTTTCCATATACATATTCCTGCGATTTTGACACTTTTGGTAAGTCTATTGCACTCTCTGTGTTATGTGTGCTGTTGTATCTGGTTCCCTCGCTGTTGTTTGTACATACTAGATCTTTATTTATTATAAATTCCTCTACTACCTCCCCAATTGTGTCTGTTTCTCTGCTTCCCCAGAGTGTATTGTGCACATTAAAGTCACCACACCATATAATGTGTCCTTTCCATTTTCCTATTATTTCTTGCAGTGTGCTGATATTTAGTTTTTTACATGGATCGTAGTAGTTTACTATTGTTATGCTGCTTTCCTCTGTCCATACTGCGACTGTTATTGTTTTATGTTCATTTTTGCTTACCACTTTTTCATATTTAGTTTCTTCTTCTATTAATATTGCTATTCCCCCTCTATTACCCTTTTCTCTATCTCTCTATCCATTTTGTTTTTAGCCATGTTTCTTGTTTGCATATAATTTGGTTATTTTTTAAGTTCTTGTCCGTTAGCTATTAAACTTCTTGCATTCCATTGTAATATCTTTATTTCAGGTTTATATATTGACTGCACTCACATTTAATTTTTCATTGAGTTTTTCCCCACTTTGTTTGTTTTGGCTGCGTTTACTATGATCTTTATTTTCTCTGTTTTCTTGTTTGTCTGTGCGGAGCAGTTGATTATGTCTACCATGAAGAGCACAAAGTTGTTTTGGTTTACAATCAGAGTGTCTTCTTTAATTTGGCTACATCTAGAGTGTATCTCTTCTCTCTTTTCCCAGAACTTATCATGTTTCCTTGTTTCTCTTTCCTTGTTTGTAACGTTTAGTGTCTCTGCATATGTTATTCCTTGCTCTGATCTAGTCTTCTGCACTTTTGCCGTTTTTTTGCTATCACGTGTTCTTCTCTGCAATGACAGCATTTGAGTTTAGTTCCTGTCTCGCTTTTTCCATATTCATTATTCGTGCTCACCTGCACCTCTCCCACACCGCTGTAATATGCCCATATCTTTGGCATTTGTAACATCATAGTTGGCCCTGGGGGGGTAATGGGATGTATGGCTTTACCTTATAGCTCATGTATCCCACGAATACTCTATATGGTAATTTACTTTCCTCAAATATTATTAAAACTGACAGGCTATCGCATTCCATCCCGTTTCTTGTGTTTTTTAATCTTTTAATCTCATTTATTTTCCCTCCTGAATTGTTATTGTTGTTGCTATCCCTGTGATCACTCCCCGGGCCCTTCTTTCTTCTATCTGCACACTTTTGACTCTTTTCCCCTTAATTTCATTAATTTCATTTGCTTTTCCATCCTGAGCTTTGTTCTTGCATATTATTAATAGGGAACCATTACTTAATATTTTGCCACTTTTAATATCTCCTATTAGTGTTGTTATTATTTGTGTGATTTGTACTGGGTTCCAGTCTCTAAACGCATCTTCCTGTGTTAGTTTCAGGATTACTTTATATTCTTCTTTTTGTCCTATACTTCCTGTTTTCCCTTGTCCTGCATCAGTCAGATACTTCACTTATCCGTTGTTTTGGATGTTTGCGTTTTACTCCTTTCCTGTTTCTTTGTACTGTTCTCCACTCTTCCTCCTTCTATTGTCCTTCCTCACTCTCTTTCATTTCACTTCCTGCATCATTCCTACCTTTTGCCATCTTTTGTCCATCCACAGTCTAGTTGCCACCTGCCGCCTTCAAACCTCCCGCCATCTCCCTTCGTCGGACACCAAAATGCCCACTGTTTGGTTTTCTTATGTTATAATTACAGGTTTTGGCCACCAGATGGAGAAAAATTACCCAGTGAACTACAGTATTGCATCTGGACATTGTATTTACGATCAACATGTTCAAAACAGCATCTATTAAAATCCATTTGTGGTTTAATTTAGCATCTTAGTAGTTGTGTTTATGTAATTTTGTCATTGCATTACCAATGTATGGTTTACAATATAAATGAGGTCCTCTTTTTAAGTAAATATAAACCTTCTTCCACAGTGAGAGACCTGCAGTCAGAAATGTTACCTCTTAATTTAAACTTAAACAATTTAAGAAGGAAAAAAATATATATAAATAAAATAAAAATAATAAATAATAAAAAATAATATGTACTGCACAAAGAACCTAAAACTAAAAGACCCAGTGCAGTTAGTAAGAAAGGCAATCTAAACAATTACAAGGACATTTTCCTCACTGCAGGACATTTCTGACCAGAGAACCTGTAGGGGCATAAAATGACAAGTTATTGTTGCAGTGAAAATTAGTTAGTAAATGAAAACCCAAACAGAAGTTACTGATAGAAACAGCAACATGACAATAACTTGTCATTTTATTAAAAATAGTAAAAATGAAAATTATGTAAATAATACAATTAAGTGTTTAAAAGTTCATCTCACTCTGAAATGAACTTTTAAACACTTAATTTTATTATTTACACAATTTTAATTTTTAGTATTTTTAGTAATCTCCAGTAATACAGTAAAACTTGTTACCAATGAATATGGCATCCCCGCCCCCCCCTACTTTTCCTTTCTTTTCACTGTTTGACTTTTTTTTGTGTCAAAATTACAAGTTTAGGCCCCCGGATGGCGTAAATCATCAAATGAACTACAGCATCTATTGCTTTTGGTTTTGTTTTTTAAAGCTCTTTAAGTAATTTAATAATTTAAGGTTTGTTTGTGTGTTTTATTTTGTCATAGTGATAGGGTTTATAAACTTAATAAGGCCTTCAAATGTTTAATACATTGAAACCATGGTCATGCTAATTGAGTCAGCATTTGACGGTCCTTATACCTCCCCCAAGCACTCCCATCAATTTTTAAAAGAATGTCTTACAGTCACAATTGTAATACATTAGTCTGTTTTTTTTTCTCTGTTTAACCTGTCATTAATATGTCTTGACCTCACCAAAGTTGGTCTCCTTCTCACCAAACATCTGTTTTTTTTTTTTTCCCCACATTTGGTTCTGGATTTTGGTGTGTGTGTGTGTGTGTGTGTGTGTGTGTGTGTGTGTGTTTGTGTGTAATAATATAGCTTGCAAACACCTATACTGTATACTATACAAATACATGAACGATTAACAAAAGTTAGTACTGTACTGTATACATGAAAGAGACATAGAGTGCAACTTGAATGATTGGCTCTCAGACGTTGTGTGGGCTTACAGAATATATACTCAGCAAAAAAAGAAACGTCCTCTGACTTTCAACTGTTTTTACTTTCATTAAACTTAATGTGTAAATA
>JAOTRS010036725.1:0-5000 GCA_028565755.1 Dinotopterus cunningtoni
TACATATACATTTACATTTACATTCTATAAACATTGTACACAGACACACACATATATCGTACACAAACATACACACACACACTTCACGGGCCAGCCTTCACTTCCCATGTGCAGCAGTGAGTCTTGGCCGCTCATGTCCCTGTCGCCAGTTCACTGCTTTTCCTTCTTTGGATCACTTTTTATGTCCTGACCACTGCAGCCTGGGAACATCCCACAAGAGTTGCAGTTCTGGAGTTGCACTGACCCAGTCGTCTAGGCATCACAATTTGGGCCTTCTCACAGCTACATTTTTAAAATGTTCCAATCTCCAAATTTAAATATCTCATCACAATGGCAGCTGGAAGTGGAGAACCTTTTTTCCTGAAGTTGATGTGTTGGAGGCAAAAAGTTTAAGGATTTGAGCAACTTTGCCAAGGGCTAGAATGTGATGGCAAAAGAACTGGATCAGAGCAACTCCAAAACTGTAGTTCTCGAGGGATGTTCCCAGGCTGCAAAGGTCAGAACGGACCAAAAGTAAACCAAAGAAGGAAGGCCAATTCAATTCAGTTTTATTTGTACTGTATAGCGCTTTTAAAAATGGTTATTGTTGCATAGCCGCCTTACAGATTTAAAATAAAATTATGGAAATGTTTATGAATTGTGAAAAAAAATGTGTATGAATTAAAATGATCAGATTGTTCCTGATGACCAAGCCGAGGGCAACAGTGGAAAAACTCTTGAATTAAATGAAAAACTTAAAAATCTTGTAGATCAAATTAGTGAATAGGTTAATGCTGGTTGTGATAGAAAGGTGTCAAAACACACAGTGCATCACTGTTATAATGGCAAAAGTGGGGGCCTACACAATATTAGGCAGGTGGTCATAATGTAGTGTAGCAGTGTAAACATTACTATTAAGAGTTTTACTCAGAGATACAGAGATCAAGGTAAAAACGCACAGCAGTGGAGGAAATGTTGGGAAATGCTGCCCTCTGCTGGCTGTAATTTAGAACATAAGACTGTGGGGGTGGGGGGGGCAGAATTTTTCTACACGTGTGTGGGGGATTTTTTCCATCATGAAACTTTACGTTAAACTTCACTATAAGTGTTAATCTACATTTTTAAACGTGATTAACCAGCATCCAAGCGAATGCCATGAGGACGTTAAGGGACATTCCAATGAACGAATGTATACAATTGAGTTGTTTTTTTAATAATTTCCCATTAATAATTAATTTTCACTCATGGAGTTTTTTTACAGTTTTTTTTTTCTTTTAATTATTAACTGAAATAGGTATACCCAGTATATTTTTCTTCATAATCTTTTCCATGGCCGGAATGCTGTAGATTTGTTTATCCGTAGTTCCACTGATCAACCAGCAGAGGGCAGCACAGCACCAAATCTGAGAACACTTCTGCACTGGAATCGCAATATATACATATGAGTTCAGCCTTCATTCGTCACATATTCATTACAGCACAGTGAATTTTTTTTTGTTCTTCACATACCCCAGCTTTTGTTAGTAGGCTGGGATCAGAGCGCAGGGTCAGCCAATTTACAGCGCCCCTGGGGCAGACAGGGTTAAGGGCCTTGCTCAAGGGCCCAACAGTGGCAACCTGGCCGAGCTGGGGCTTGAACTGCCTACCTTCTAATCAGTAACTATATATTACTATATATCAATATATGTGGTGAGACCCCCAGTGATCAGAATAATTTACAATCACACTCTCCAGTGTCACCCAAATGAGGAAGGGTTCCCCTCAGGCTGGTTCACTAGGGATGATTTTGTTTAACATCTATCTAACTTCGATACAAATAAAATTGAATTGAATTGAATTGAATTGAATACCATTCCCGATGCAAGCCTCCCATTTTATCTGGGTTTAGGACCGGCACTGCATGCATGAGTTTGGGCAACCCACCAACACCAGAGCAGGTTAAAAGCTAAATTACACGTACACTAGGCATGGATCTGACTACACTTGATGTGAACACTCTGTACTGTACGTGGGTGTGAATCAACTCCACTTAATGTGCCTGTTGTATTCATGCACAATTCAAATCAGATGTGAAAGCTAATCACACTGAAACACTATTTAGAACACGACATCATCAGTGCTTGCTGTCTCCTCATAAAATATGTATGGCTGATAAATTTATAAAAAGACGGTATTCACCACCAGAGCATTCTTCTTCTTTGTGTTTATTGGTGGATTACAAACTAACTCGGTGCATACTGCCGCCTGCTGTATCAGGGTGAGTGGAAACGCCAGTGAACTTGGGTATGGAATAAAGTTATTAATGTGAAAGCTGACCTTTAGGGTCCAAAAGGTCCAAAACAACTTGAAACAGACCAGAAAGTGTGTTTTAGTCCTCACATAGTCTCTAGCCTTGAAAGCAGACTTGACTTTCTTGCTGGTTCTTTTCGGTCTTAGTTCAGTCCACTTCCCATTCTCATTTTTTGACCAAAAGTCGATTAGATTTGTGGGTAACGGACTGCCCTTATGGTTTCAATGTGTTTTTCACATTTTCTTCAGCTAGTTCCAGCATTATACAGCCTTCTTGTCAAACCTCTTCACTTTTTTTTTTTCAACTTCCCAAATATTTTGGTGTTTTTATAACTCATTACTAACTGGTTCCACACTTGCTGCTTGACCTACATTGGGATAAAGAGAGGGAAATGTGTGAACGTGATTTACTGCTCCTCAAAGGAACCCCTGAAACACATAAAATGGATCTAAACTGAACGATTTGAGGTTAGCTGTTGTGTGTCACTCTGATGTTTTTTAGTGACGTTTATGATCATACTAATGAGAAATCCGGTGTAAATATAGTAAAGAAGCACAGATGTTGGGACAAGAGTTGGACTTAATGTCCCACAATGCAATGCAGCTATACAATGCGAAATACACCAAAATTATTACATCTATGAGATGACAAGCGTGAGCATTTTGGTGGTGTTATTAGCATGAAACTCGTTGCTTTGGATATTAGTCTGTTCAAGTAGTGTGTAGACATGACAAGGACAGACTTTAACACTAAAGCGCCGCTGCATCACTGTCTTTAGGTCGAACTGTCTAAATCAATCTATAACCTCTATCGAACAGGTAGTCGTGGTAAACCTTTAACCAAGGTGGAAATAAAAGCTTAAGCTAAAAAGGTGTCCCTGGATTAGCATTACATAATATCACTTAGAGAATTTTTTTCCCAAAGATAGAAGCGATTATATAAACGTTGGATAAAAGAAGAGGCAGAGGTGGAGAACAGTGGAAGATAAAAGAGAAAAGAGGCATTGCAAGGGAGCGAGGGAGGGAGAGAGAGAGAGAGAGAGAGAGAGAGAGAGATTTGTGATGAGTTCAAGGAAGACAGTTATGATGAATGCAGTCAGAAACAGGTCAGAGAGAGAGAAAGCGAGAGAGAGATAGAGAAGGAAGAGTGGGAGGAAAGAGAAACCAGCAGTACAAGCGCAGCTCCATCGGTGTTAGAGACACACAGAATCCCAGTGAAGTTTGATTCCGTACCCGGGTGGAGATGGGTGTAATGTTCGGGACGTTCTCACTGCCGAGTGTACAGGTGGCTCGTTCTCACTGCAGATCAGGTAAGAACACCTCAGCTGACTTATACCACCAACTGAAACAAATCAAGTTACATAAAATACTTTACGTAGAAATGTCCAGTTATGCGACTGGTATGACCGTATCAGTTATGTTTTCTTTTACTTTGGAGCTTTATTGTTTTAACCATCATCTTAAACCACTAATTAAATATTATGTAAAAAAAAAAAAAAAAAAAAAAAAAAAAACTAAGATCAATGAAAAATTTTTATTTGTCCTATCTCACTGCAGTTTGCCTCCAAAATATTTTCCAACAAACACAGTTAGTTATACACCGATCAGCCATAACTTTACAGCAAAAAAAAATTATACACAATATTGTCTGGGCCCTTTGGGGCGTGACTCCGCAGGGCCTTTGGGGATGTGCTGTGGTGTCTGGCACCGGGACGTTAGCGGCAGGTCCTTTGGGTGCTATGGGTTGCAGAGTGTAGATCACACTTGCCTGTCTGTTGTATCTATTCTGTATCTGTATCAATCAGATTGGGATCTGGGGAGTTTGGAGGCTGGGTTGGCGACCTTGTGTTCTTTGCCAGCTAAGCCCCTAGGCATCAGGGTGTGGTGCACTGGGAGTCCTGGTGCCTTTCTATCATGGCTTTTCTGTGGAATCAGACCACATGAGCTGGTTTTTGGTCCAGTTTACTGATATATAATAGATATTCAATGTTATTCAATTTGATGCTGATGTCATGGCTAATTGGTGTATTTCCTAAAATCTTAGTTAATTAATAATTTACCTTAAAGAGTTACAACTCCCTTTGGCAGATCCAACTCAGAGTCCTAGAGAGAAAAAATTGACCGTGCTCTCTGGCTGGGAGGAGCTTACTCTGTCTCCCATGTCAATCAATGTGATGGGTTAAAGTGTGTGATCTCATGCACATGGAAGAGATTTTCTTTGAGTATGATACGTAGCCCTGTGACACTGGTCAAAAAGGTGTGGATGGCTGGCGTCACATGTCACAGAGGAAAATGGAAATAAAACAGAGTGACTGAAATACAGACATTTTTTACACGCTATAACAAATACAACCTCTGCTTAAAAAAAAAACTGTATCGTGGTCTTTCAAAGCAAAGTCGTACCTTTAGAATGTATTTTCCACTTGGGAAAGTAAATGTAATGTTCCATTAGGATGAACGTGGCATCCTATGAATACCCGGTCCTTATGCTCTTACAATAAGGGGGGAAAAAGCAAAATATGAAAAAACCTAATAAAGAAGTAAGAAACATAGTTAAATTAAAATAAAAATTGTTAGTGCTTTCCGAAGATGGACGTAATTGGCTAACAGAAGCTAACTCAACAAATAACTGAGAAAATTCTTCCTGAGTGCAGTCATGCAACTAAAAAAGCATTTTAACATTTTTAACTAGCATGCGGTGCTCCGGGCTCCATTCTTTTCTCTGTGGTTTA
>JAOTRS010036757.1:0-10114 GCA_028565755.1 Dinotopterus cunningtoni
ACACACACAGTGAAACCCCGGATTACGAGTAACGCGGTTTACGAGTGTTCCGCAAGACGAGCAAAGATTTTTAATAAATTTTGACTTATTAAGTCAAAATTTGAGCACCGAGTATCATGTATCACGCATGCGCTTATTGATTTGATGCCGAGCGGCACGTGATCACAACTGAGCCAACGGTTTTTCTCTCTCTTGCGCTGCGGGTAATCATCTCCACTGCTGGGTCTTAGTGCTCGTCTCTTACTGGTATAATCTACATCCATGTGTGTGTATGTGTGTGTGTGTTTTTCTTTCTCTTGCGCTGCAGAGTGTGTGTGTTATGCGTGTGCGCGCGCGTAATTTAACACCGCGCCGGTTCGCACACACTCTCTCTCTCTCGTAGTTAGTGTGTGTCAGTGTTTGAGTGTGTGTGTTATGTGTGTGCGCGCGTAATTTGACACCGTGCCGGTTCACTCTCTCTCTCTCTCTCTCTCTCTCTTTCTCTCTCGCCTTTAATGTGTTTGGCACAGTGTCAAATTACGCGTGCGCACACACATAACACACACTCAGCAGCGCAGGAGAGAGAAAAACACACACACACAGCGCCTGTGCGCATAAATGGAAACACTTATTTTGGTGTTTTGGAATACGACCCCGCTTCCGGAACGAATTATGCTCGTAATACGAGGTTCCACTGTATATATGTATATAGTGGGTTCCATTTCTCTAGCTTGCTTAGTAGGAACAAACTGATACAAACTTGTCTTACCGATTGCTAATCCATCGCAGGGCACACACACTTGCATGCATATTCACACACTACAGTCAATTTGGGAACGCCAGTTGACCTACATTATATTGCCAAAAGTATTTGCTCACCTGACTTCACATGCATATGCTTCAACTTCAGTAACATCCCATTCTTAATACAGAGTGTTCAATATGATGTAGGGGAAACCCACCATACACACTCCACACACACAGACCATAATCATTTTATATTAATATAAAAAGTACATAATACTCTAATACATAAAATACTTTAATACATAACACAATGTAAAAGGTTTCTGTAATGTTTAAATTTTTTTTCAAATTAATTGTTTTTTTTTAAAAAGAGGCAGACAGCTTTACTAAATATGAAAATAATAATGATAAACTCGTCTCCATGCCAGAGGCCCGAGGCAGAATTGAACACAGAGCAAGGCAACTGTGGTGCAAGGCAACAGTGCTAACCCTTAAGCCACAATGCTGCCTACTGATAAAGCTATGCATTTATGAATCTATAAATATCTTACATTTTTACATGTATATCCAGAATTGTATTCTTTTAAAGCTACTGTATTAAAAAATCAATTGTTAAAATATAATTTAATTTAATCTTCTTTTAGTACAAACATTATCTACAGCTAATAACAAAAAATACACACTGCAATGCACCAGATACCAATATTTACAATTATTCCCAATATTTTCAGTGTAAATGTAAAGGTATGAAATGTCTAAAGTCTGGTATATTGTATTTGTGTGCGTGTGGGTGTGCGGGAGAAATGAGTCGACCTCATCGGTTTCAATAAATCAGTCCAGAAGCACGATGATAGAAAATGGCCATCCTGTAAAGCTGTCCCGATGATGAACAATCCTAATTTCGGAAAATCGTTAATAAAAAAGTTCACTGTCCAGTACAGTGGACAACTGTGATTTAAAAACCTTGTGATTTAAAGTCGCAGAGACAACACTGTTACATTTCACATACAGTACCAGTAAAACCTGTATGGGGGTCAGGGGTAGCTCAGTGGTTAAGGCATTGGACTACGGTTCGGAAGATCCCAGATTCAAACCCCACAACCACCAAGTTGCCACTGTTGGGCCCTTGAGCAAGGCCCTTAACCCTCAACTGCTCAGATATGTAATGAGATAAAAAAAAAAAAAAAGTAAGTCGCTCTGGATAAGAACGTCTGCCAAATGCCTAAATGTAAATGTAAACCTTGGGTTGTAAGTAACTTAGTTTCCGAGTGTTTTGCAAGACATGCAAAATTTTAAAATGAATTTTAACTTGCTAAATGAGTGAGGTTTTGCACTACAAGCAGTAGGTATACGCTTTTTCTGCTTGTTCCACACGATAACCTCCTCATGATAGTCTCTCTTACATTAGCTATGATTCTTTTTAAAGGTAAAGTGCAGGTTAATTAGTTTTATTTTTACTTTATATTTTGTATTAATTATTTTTATATTAATATTTTTGGATCGTGGAACAAATCATCGAAGTTTCCATTATTTCTCAGGGGGAAATTCGCACTGAGACAAAATGGCATCTGGGATTCCTCTCACAAATTAAAGGCACAGGGACAACACTGTTACATTTAACATGTGAGATTGGTACCCCTTACTCCTTAGGATATGGTTTTTGGCCACATAATGGCCGTGTGGGAAAAGGGGACAGCGATTTAGTAAAAAAGACTGGTATGCTTTACATTGTACAGTATATTCGTGTCAGAGGCATATAAGAATCACTTTGTCGGACTAAAGAACAAATCCAACTTAGAATGTGCTCCCAGAACAGAACTCGTTCGTAGTAGGGGACAACCTGTACATCCCAAAGACCTTTCATGGGCTTAAGGTCAGAAGTTTGTGGTGGCCAGATCACATGTAAAAGTAATTCCTCATGCCCTTAGAATCACTCTTTCATAGTTTAAGCCTGATGAATCTTGGCATTGCCCACACCACCAGGGGAAAAATTGACTTGGCTGACTGGATAAGTTGGACATTCATTACATTCAGGTAGTCAGCTAATTTCATTCCAAAGTCCAATCTTTTTGCTCCCTTGCAAAGTAAAGCAATTTCTCCTATTAGCATAGTGGTAAATCTAAGCAGGTGGTTTTCTTATGACCACACAGTTGTTTAGTTTCTCTTTGTGTTACATGTGTAGAAATGCCCTTTATTTCACTATTAAACATACAGTAGCTTGGTCATGGTCCTTCATGATTTTACGCACAAGACTACATTTCTTTACTCACCACTATCCTTCCAGGTTTAAATAATGTGTTGGGCAGTTCTTAACCAAATTCCAGTGATTTCAATCTCCTTTTTTGTTTTTTTACATGATGCAGGCCAATAGTTTGACTTTTCTGGAACAATAGCAACAATAGGATTCATACTACTCCTTGCATCAGTTAGGGGGGAAGATATTATTAATCATTGCAGTAACTAACTATGCAATCAAAGGTTCATAACTGTTTGCTGATTTAAACCTAAATGGCAATTTTAATTAACTAATTTATTTACTTATTTAATGGACAAGCAGTGTGAACCCTGTGCCTGTGCATCCTGTTCTTGTTATTTATTTACCATTTTCCATTGCCTAGCACAGCTCTTCCAACATTTAGCACTGGGTTTAGTTAAAGGGTAACGAGTGTTTTTACACTTTATTATTAACACCTGTGTGACCTTTAAACTATAATGTGCAGGCTGAACAAAAACAGCCTAGATAGGGATATGATTCACCCTGTCATTTCATCACACTGTGCTTAATGGCTCGAATGTCTCCAGTGACAGATTATTGGTAAGCAAACAAGGGAAAGAATGATGGAGTTAGTGAGAAAGACAGTCATTTTGATCATTTAATTATAAGGTGAATAAAAAGCTTGTGGGGGAAAAAACATTAAAAAAAACTTTCAAATGCTTAAAAAAATAATTAAATTATCCCTCTGCAGTATGTCTGTAAATGTCTATGGCCTGGAAACTAGATTTTCATTTTATTCCTTGCATAATAGATTAATTTGTTAATAATAATAATAATAATAATAATAATAATAATACTGATTTTCAAGAATCTGTTAGAAGCAAATCAATGAAATTCTACAGACAGTTCCACCCCAATACACATACACACACAAGCCACACTGCCCATCTTTCTCATGGCTGCACGGAAGAGAGTGAGTTATTGTGCAGCCTCTTGGTGGCAATATGAGGAGTTTTATTGCTGTACAAAAGGAGAGATGGGATCTGATGTATGAGTCATAAACATGATATAGCGACATGTTCTCTTTCTCTTCCTCTTTCTCTCAAAGAGACATGCACAACCTTTTTTGAATTGCGGCCCTTTGGGCTAAAATGATGATACTTTCTGACACAACTATCGGTTTTCTTAAATATTGCATTTATGCAATGTAACTAATTTATACAATAAAATTTATTTTACATGCACTTGCTCCTTTTATTCACGGTCAATAAATCTCTAAGCCCTTACATTCCAGCTGCCCCGACTGCTATTGTAAATTAAGAAAAGTTCATCTATTTGTCTTTATATCCCACAAATGCAATAAGAAGAATGTGAATTACTGTACTGTTGTAATCTATTTAGAATGATTTATGCATTATCCACTGCAGTGTCTGGGGATGTACCATGTGCTCTGGTTTGTTCCCACTGTCAAAAGAGACGCAGTTTAGGTTAATTGGCATTGCAAAATTTCCCACAGTGTGTAAAAGAGTGTGCGAGTGTGTGTGTGTGTGTGTGTGCATGCTTGTCCCTGCAATGTATTGGCACCTCGTCCTTGCGCCTTTTGCCCTAAGTCCTTTGGGATAGGCCTCAGGCCTCCCTATAAGCAGGATAGAAAGTAAGTGAGTCAGTGAATGAGTCATTTAAGTGCTTAGTGAAGAAGACAGTCAGCACGTCATCTCTTCAGACAGCCAGCAAAAGTTAATCTCACCACATAAGGGTCTCATTTACTAGGTTTTTTGTGTGTAAAACATAATAAATATCATCTGATTGTAGTGGGTCTTAGTATTAGGCAAATACAACCTTAGACAAACAACAACTGTCCAAGTTTGTATTTGCTGTATACGACCCGCTGCTGTCAGATGATTTTTTTTATGTTTTTACACAAAAAACATATAATTAAAAAAGGGGTTACTAACTTTTTGTACATGACTGTGCATAGGGACTTTGGACCAACAAATGCTACTATTCAAGCAATGTCTTTAGGGATGTGCCTGATTATTCCAGCAAGAAAAATGTTGTAAATGTTGAGCAACTTAAGACAAACATTAAGCGAAAATGGCAAAAGTTTTCAATTTCAAAACAATTTGTTGTCTTCTGTTCCTATATGCTTATTGATTGTTGTTAAAGGGAGAGGTGATATAATACATTAGTGAATGTTTCCATGTCCTAAATTATGTGAAATGTGTTGCAGCCAACAAATTCATAATAATCAATTATTTACAAAAAGCAATAAAGTTGCATATTTAAATATATTGTCTCTGTGCTGTGTGCCAAAAATGATTTGTAATTCATTGCATTTTGTTTTTATTTACACTTTACAAAATAGTCTGCATCTTAAACAGTGGGTTCGATTCCTGCCTCTGTGTGCATAGTGTTTGCATGTTCTTCATGTGCTTGGTGGGTTTCTTGGGTAGGCTTCAGGCCCCCCATGACCCTGTACACAGGATTAAGTGTTATAGACGACGATTTAGATACATACTTAATTAAAATTTCAATTAATTTTGTTTCACCTTGGACAAAATTATCTTAGTGTATAAAACAAAAGCCTTAGTGTATAAAACACAAGTATTGGCCTTGCTCTTCCAGTGTTTTCAGAAAGCACTGTAAGCTACTGCTATTCCCAAATTCCCATTGCCTCAGTCATGAGGTTTATAACCTGTGATAAATATCAGAATCATTGTGTTTTATATACAAAAGCATGACAACCTTCCTTTGATGTAGGAAGAGAAATTCACTCAAACGTGTTTATTTATAAAGCCATTCTCCATAAACTGCCTTCATATATCATAACTCTATTACTTTAGAAGGCCAGTACTGCATATAATATCCAAACAATTCAATTACTTCTGTCAATATACTGTACTTCAGTTTCATTTTGACCACCACATATTCTTACAGAAATCTGAGCATGTTTATTTATTTAAACATTATTTAAGGCATAAACTGAATGAAGCGTTTTTTTTACTAGATTAAATATATATTTATTTATATTTATATATTTTATTATTTATTTATATTTTATTCTGATGAAACTGATCACCATCTAATGACTAGATCATATAAAAGATTTTTGATGTGTTTTTAGCACATTTGTTTTACTACATACAATTTTACATCACACAATTTTATAATTATTGTCATTAAATGTCTTTCACTGAAAAGAATTTAGAAACAATAAAGAATGTCTGCTGCCATATTTTAAAGGTAGATTAGAACAACACCTCAGAATAAAGGTCAACTTTATTAACTTGGAATGCAGCTCACACGTGTTTCCTGATCCTTAAACACAAAACACCTGATGAGCAAATTATAAACTTTTGTTATGCCTTTGTAGCTCAAGCTCAGGTGAAGGGGGTGTATTGCACTTGCATCTTATATTCTTATTTCAAGAAATTTTACCATATTTTAAATAATTTAATGATTCAATCTTCAGTCTACATGCACTCAATCTTCAAAAGAAATTACAGGAAGAAAATACGTCTTTTATGTTGCAAGTTTCCCCTTGTCCTTAATCTAAAAGAAGTCTTAGTGAGTCTTAAATTCATCTTTTTTTTCACAGAATGAATGCATGCATGACAATGCTATAATAAATCTTGCATGTTTTTATGAGGCAAGATTTTCATTTACTTCCTGCCCTAAGCTTTTATTTCAACTATGCTGTTAATCTGATTTTTTTAAACCCTGCATATGGAAAACAGAGTGGTTTGCTTAGATTTCCAAAGTCTATTCATTCTGGCATAATTGGTTCAATTAGCAGTGTCCTTCGCTATGTCTTAGCTGTAACGAAATAGTGCTTAGAAGTAATCATGAGACATGAAAGCTAATCAAACCATAAAAGTGTATATTTAATTACTGCCCTAATGATTGGTAATTACTGCTAAAAGATTCACACAGAAGACTAGGGGTTGGGTAAAGCATTGGGAGAGACACATATATAGGACTTGAATATAAAATGCGTCAGTCTCAAGACATACTGTACAGTATATTTGGCAGCTCATAGACCCCCATGTTACTAGTATAGGAATTTGCATTTAGAAATACTGTATGATACTGATAATAACATCATCTAGTGGAACCATGGAACACCAGAGTGCACACACTTGTCCCCTCATCCCTATTACATCATGTTCTCTTTGTCACACTGAAAAACATAATAATATTAATTAATGTAATTATTAATTCATTTATTTATGAGTTTGTAGAGATAGTTAAAAGGTTAACAATAAAAATAAGCTTAATTCAACTCAACATTTCAAGACAGTTCTATTCAACATTTTAATTTCATTTATGGTGCAGATTTAACTTTAGGCAAATACCAAATGACTGGCAAAGTTTCATTAAGTTCTGTCCAGCCAATTTTGCATGATGCTGTGAAAATCTGGCTGAACAAACATACATACAGACAGACATATTTTCTGGGTTTCGGGTCCTCCAATGTAAGAAACGAGTTCTGACCAATGTACAGACAAAACCGTTTTTAAATTTAGATAGATTTCACTGCATATGATAATGTATATGGTTGTATAAATGACAAATAAATTGTCATTTTATTTATTTTTATTTAACCAAAAGATGCTGTTCTGTGTACACATTTGTTTTTTAATTATATAATAGGTTTCAACCCTTTGAGCACATTTAATGTAAGACCACTTAAGACCAATTCGAGTTTGTTCCCAGTAGCTACTGCCATGATCAGAAAAGTCTATTTGCTGAGATGTGCAATATGTTGTAAATGATAAGGTGAGATTCCAAACTTAGATGGTTTGATTCAACTTGTTTGTCATTATGCTTGAAACACAATGTAACAAATGTTATCAATTAACATAAAGACATTGTTTGTCAAGAATTAGTTCTTTGACTATTAATCTAATTTTCCAAGTTTAACAAAAAATTAGTTGAACAGTATGATTAATTTATGAGATGTCTAAATTTCTGAGTCTAAATGGATAGACTTAAAAAAAAGTCTCTTTTAGTAATCTAATAAGTAATAAATTAGACCACAATAAACAGACAGCCAGCATCTCTGATCTAAACCTAGGACTGTTAATTAGATACTGCTAGGGGTAATCTATTGCCTTTTTTATTACAGCTAAAAGTCTGAATTCTGTGTTCTGAAACCACTTGAATTCTATTTAAAGTAGAATCCAGGAAATAATAAAAGCATGTACTTCAGTTTTCAGGTCCTTCAAATAAGATAAGCTTTAGCTTTGCTGTTGATCTGCATTGATAAAAGCTACTCCTTACTAGTGATGGGTCGTTCATGAATGATTCATTTTTTTTGAACGAGTCTTTAACATGACTCAGAAGTAGGAGTAGTCTCAGAGAGTAATTTGTTCGTTTTTCTACTGAACGTGCATGTGCAAAGCATCGCAAACCCTCTGTAGGGTATGTACAGGAAACAAAAATGAATAGTTACAGTTCCTCTAGAGTCTTAGTCTGAATTGTTTGTTCTTTTGTCATGTTCATTCTTTTTGACTCCCATAGACGCTATGCAGTGCATTACAAAGTAAACAGAATTAAGCGGTTCTTCTTTTCATGAGTCTTCTGGTCCGAATCGTTCATTCTTTTGTGACGTGACTCTCATTGACGCTAATAGCGTAAAAGAACAACTGATTTAGACCAGAAGATATGAGAGGTGATCTGCTCATTCTGTTTATCATAATATATCTTTAGCTGCATTGTAATATTTTCATTACTGGAACTATGGTCAAAATTTGTGTATGTAGATGTAGGTCTGTTTATTGAAAATGCAACATTTTATTTCAGATTAAAAGAATAAAATGAACTAAATGACTCAAAAAAAGATGAAATTAAATGAGATTCAAAGAACCGAGTCACTAAAATGATCCAAACTTTCAGTCACTACTCCTCACTACACTACTGACCTGCTTATTCAAATTCAAGAAAGACAGAAATACACCAAGATTTTTATTTTAACCTTGAAGGCCAAGCACTTTAACTAGACTATAAGCAAGGTTGAAGGACTAAATACAATTACGTCAGTTTGTTTTTTGTTTGGTTGTAAAAAGTTCCCTGCCATCCAGCATTTAATGCTGAATATTTTTTATTCAAGACAGCTAAATAGGTTAGCTATAGGTTAGAATGTTGTATGTCTAAAGTAAAAATAACAGGTGTGCTAAAATAGATTTTTGAGGTATATTTTATTCATAACGAGAAGGTTCTGTCAATGCTATAAATAAGATAAATAACTTCAACTTTCTAAACACTTGTCATGTCATGACATTGAATGTTATGGTCGATGGTGTCAAATGCTGCCCTGAAATTAAACAAGACAAGAGCCAAAGTCAGTGTGCAGGATGTCATTCTAAACCTTTAATAGTGCAGATACTGTGTAGTGCTCTAAAACCTGATCAAATCTTATCAAAGATGGCTAAATTTTCAAAACTGAAATTTGCACCTGACCCACCAGCAGCAAAAGTGGACTTTATATTAACACAAACACCTTTTCTATCATATAATTGAACTTCCAACCTACAACTTTTAACTTATAGCCTACAGATATACTGTAGCAGAGATTGATTTATTGTAACTCTATCTGGTATCACCCAAATCACGATGGGTTCTCTCAAGGCTTCTTTCTGATTGCCATCTTAATGAGTTAATTGTTGCCACCATCAACCCTGGCTTCCTCATCAGGGACAAATTGAATGTTATAATTTTTTTTCTTTGGAATTGTTAAAATTTTCCAATTTATATCCAATTTTCTATGACAGTGCTCATTGTGAAAAACACTCTACAAATAAAATTTAATTTAATAAAATTTAATTGAACAAGCTTAATGACGTTGACTCAGGCTTCTTTAATATAAAATTACAGATGAAAGAAAAAAACAAAATGTCAAAAGTGTCTTGTCTCACTGCCTTGGCACAGATTCTACAAGTCTCTGGAAGTGCGCTGGATGGATGAACCCAATTATATCATGCATAAAAAAAAAAATATTTATTCAATTCCTGTTTTAATGCTGGAAGGGAGAACTTTATTTTTTACATTAATCTAACCAGATGAATAAATAAATAAATAAATATATGGGGATAGTCCAGTGGCGGCTGCTAGCTTTTGAAACAGGGGAAGCTCATATTAGGCCTTCATCATAAAATTCATTATGTTATTTGT
>JAOTRS010036913.1:0-10107 GCA_028565755.1 Dinotopterus cunningtoni
TCTGTGCTATTTCATGCCTATGTGACCCAGTTTCTAATTTTTTGCTCAGTCATATTTGGGAAGTTGGTTAAAATTAACTAAAATTCAGTTTATCATTTTGCCTATTTTGTGCTGGAAAAAAAGAAATATGTCACTCTATATTGGACAATCCTGAGCCCTAATGTACTGTATATATGTCTGTTAAAAAAATAATAATAATGCCCAAAATGCTCTGAGCTTAAAGGGCTACTGTACGTATGTTACATCAGATCAATGTTTGTCTACATGAACAGTTTTTTTTATAAAATACTACATTTTTCTGTATCCAGTTTGATAAATGAGCTCAAATACCAGGCATATTGTGCACACAGTTTGTCCTTTACAGTTCTATAAGTTGGTCAGAGTTCTACTACAAGCTACTTCATAATGAGTTCCCTGAACAAAAAAAAAGTTGAAATGTCATTGGTATTAACAAGGTCTTCCCACATTGTGATACTGATGGTGCACTGTGCTTCAGGGAAGCACCATTTTTCAGCAAGAATTTTGTCTATCACACCTCATGCAGCTTCACTTGACAGCTAGCCTGTGAGTCTGATAAAGTTTGACAATAAGCTGTGAGACAATTAACTTGCAAGTAATTGTAAATGCTTCCCTTGGATATGAAAGTGCTCATTCACTCACTCATTGTCTGCACAGCTTAATCCTGTATACAGGGTCACCGGAGCCTAGAGGCAGGTACACAGGGTGCCAATCCACTGCAGGGCACACTCACACACTCATTCACACACTCCAGGCAATTTAATTAGCTTTACCTGCATGTCTTTGGACTGTGGGAGGAAACCAGAGTACCCGGAGGAAACCCACCAAGCTCAGAGAGAACATGCAAACTTCATGCACACACAGGTGGGAATCGAACCTAGAGGTGCAAGGCGACAGTGCTAACTATGAAAATGCTGATGCAAAAAACAAAATACAACTTTTCTTGTGTAAAATGTGCCTTATGTTAGTGCTTAAAATGTTCTGAAAATGGACAATGCTTTTTTTTTCCTTTTCCTTTTTGAAGAATTTTACTCAATTTTATTAATAACACTTTCACATGCACTGATTGTTCCCATGTTTTCTGTTAAAGGGCTCTAAGGTTTAATTAAAAGCGAAAAGGTCAGAGGAGGTCAGTGAATTGGGAGCTGGGTTACAGTTGTCCCCTTGTTCTGAAGTCTCAGCCTGCATCTTTTCCCTTCATGGGCAAGACACTTGAAGTGGAGTGAACATGACAGCAGTCATTCATGCTGAACACCTAAGTGCTCCCACTATTCACTAATTGTCGTCTCATGAGTCATGTTAGAAGGTTTGTAAGTGCTTCTGAGGAGTTTCCAAGGACACGACAAAAAAAAAAAAAAAAAAATCACCTTCTAACAGTCGCCGGAAATCAGGTCTAATATTTTATCAGTGGGAGGTCTCATATTGAGGTACTATTTGACCGAATTTAATTAATACTTATGCCAGTATAAACTCACTGGACACATTTTTTAAGAGCCCCATACTAATACTGCGTAGGATCTGCATTTTTTCTGAACAGCTTCAGGTTATTCTGTAAGACATGATGCATCATTCAGTAATTGCTGTGGATTTGTCAGCTGCACATTCATACAGTAAGCATCCCATTTCTATCACAGCCCACAGGTCCTCTATTGGATTGATGTGATGACTTGTTCTTTGTGACATCTAGCATTATCATGCTGGAATTAGCCATTATGAAGGTAAATATACACCGTCAACCATTACATTGATACCA
This sequence comes from Dinotopterus cunningtoni, assembly GCA_028565755.1. Lineage (NCBI taxonomy): Eukaryota > Metazoa > Chordata > Actinopteri > Siluriformes > Clariidae > Dinotopterus > Dinotopterus cunningtoni. The sequence continues at coordinate 1,772 of JAOTRS010036913.1, forward strand.
CTGCCAGGTGAATTGAATATCATTGATTACCAAGTATATACAAGCGAATAGGTCACAGGAACATAGTCACCCAAGGCTGAATGCTACAGAAAAGACAATGCAGCACAAATTCCCAGAAAAAAGGAAATGCTGGCCAAGATAGAAAGGCCCAGCAGGCAAAAAGACCAAGGCCTCCATGGGCAAAGCACACATGGGATGCACCAAACAAAAAGTCTAATCTACAGCAGTCCCACTCCACAACCCACAGCACCCAAAGAATCCATTGCCAACATCCTTGTGGTTTTTATTGTATTTTGAAAATACAACCCATCTGATACAAATAATCATATGACAGTGTAAAACATTGAGATGATTAACCTGAACATTAACTGAAACTCTTGATATGTATTTATATACATTTTTGCATTGTGCCCCTGACACATGGTTTTTGTATTGCTTTCAAAATTCACTTTGAGTAAAATGTGTCTGGCATTGAATTAAAGTATGTGCATTTTATTTACATCTCTCTCAGTCTATAAATGATTTTATGTTACTCTATTAGTTGATTATGGCATGCTGCATCAAGGTAACAAAAGAAACACAAGAGGTTTTCTAATGATGGTGGCATCAACTCCTCAATTAACTCAGAGCTTGTAATGAGACAGACAGATAATTGGGTACAATGATTTTATTTTTATGTGGTTTTTTTTCCATGCCTGTCACTTACGTAAAGCCATTAGCCTTGGACCATCACTCTGTCTCTGTTGTTTCTTTCTTATGAAATCCATGATGCCAGAAGAGCTGAATTTGATGAATTTAACTGGATTTGCATCACATCAAACACATCACATATTTTTCTGATGAAATATTTGTAAGAAATTGTGATCATTTTTGTTTTATTGGTTGTGTGCCAAGACACATGCAAGAGCTTCTCTTTCATCATTCACAATTTTCCAGCAACATTAAAAACCATATTAACACAAAATCTAACAAAGACCTAGTGGAGACATCAAACTTTGGACATCGAACTAGGTAGCTACAAGATGATGAGCATGATGGCATTAAATAAGGTTGTATCAGCAGGCAAAGACACCAAGGCTACTGACCCAGCCTCCAAAATTACTATGACTACCCATGGGATTGCCAGACAATGAAGTCCGATCCATAGAGGCTGCATCCGGCAAACCACAGCACCCAAAGGATCCTCTGCCAACATCCTGGTGCCAATCATCACAGCACATGCCCAGATGTCTTATGGGGTCATGACCCAAAGTACCAGAGCTGCCCACATGGCACAAGAGGAGGCTACACAATACTTGGAATGATGTTTTACATTGTAATGCTTGCATTTGCAAAAAAAAGACTATTACCTGAATAACAGTGCCTATTTACAAACACAATTCACCCTGCAATTAATTTTTTTGAAGGAAATAGTTGTTTGCTTTGGCATACTCAATAGTTTAAGAGGCATATTCATCCTAAAGGAGCTCTTTTTTTTATCCCAGGCTTTCAGGGATGCCAGCGGGTTTATTGATCATGTGCTCTTCCCACAAAAGCAGCATGGTGTAATCTTGAGTTTTGCCAATGAATGTTTGATAGAGCTGATTCAAAAACATGATCAAAAACATTAACACTGCTTGTTCAGAGGCACAAGAGGCACCAAAAACATGCCATTTTAAACTTTAATCATCACATCTCATATGCTGCTAGTCAAACGCTTTCATGTTTTTGTTACAGTTTAGTCACTAATAATGTCACAGAGAAAACAAATTTTCAGCTAAGGAAAAAAATATTATGCAAGTGTTCCAAAGATCGGAATCCGCGTGATTAAGCATTTGTGACGTTAGTCTTGTGTTATTTTTATTTATATTTGCTTTAAAAAGTAAATGGGAGCTAGGACTTTTTGTTATGGTAAGGTATAGTATATTGCTCACACCACCTGTCACATACTGTACTGTATAAAAGCAGATTTAGACTTTTCTTGACTTAGCAGTAAACAAACACAAACATGGAATCTTGGCCAAGCATGGAACTGGGAAAACCAATGAGGCAAACAGTAATAACAACAGGAACGAAACAGAATTGAGAACAGATGCAAGCACAGAACTGTGACAGCCTAGAAGTTACATAAAACTTCTGATGAAAACAAAGCTGAAACACCTCTCAAACAGAAAAAATCATCCAGAAATCTTAACGGAAGTCCAAAGTATCCACAACTGACAGTATTTGGAATATATGGTTGTGTGATGTAGTAATTTCCTATTTTACACTGAGGGACAGTCAATATAAAGTTATTTTTTTCCAGTTTTACAGGGAAAACTCCTGTACTGTAGCTCTTTAGACTATTTGTTGTTCTCAATTTTTACTAAAGATCTAGAACGGAAAAAATGTAAGTAGGTAGTACTTGCCAGTGAGGTATTTTCTCCCAGGTGCTCTTCTAAATTTATACTAATAATTGCACTTCCAAAGACCCAGCTGATAAACTCCTGAAGTTTGCAAATGACACTATGGTCATCTGACTTATTCAAGATGGCAATGAGTTTCCATATTGCCTGGAGGTTGAGCTGCTAGAGCCCTGGTGCAGTCTAAACAATACCTTATCCTTTATACTTGTCCTTTATGGTTTTGGAGGCTTCCATTTCCCATGACCTAAAATTGAAGACCAACTTTAAAAAGAACATTAGGGGATGTATTTTCTGAAGAGGAATGGCCTGCCATCTGTTCATCCAGTTTAACACTGCAGTCATTAAATCCATCCTGTACACCTCCATCATGGTCTGGTTTGGGGCAGCCAAAATACCAGAACAGAACAGCTTGCAACAAACAGTAAGAAGACAAATAGGAGCTAGGACCTTATGTTACAAGATATTGTATACAGCTTGTTTCTCAGTTCACTTACCCATCGTGGGAATCAAGACAGTTTTCGATGGTACACAGTGTCACCAATTTCACAACACCTGCCACATACAGTATTGAGGCGGCCGAGGCACAGCATAAAAGCAGATTTAGGCTTTACTAGACGTAACAATAAACAAACACAAGCATAGAATCGTGGCCAGACATGGAACTGGGAAAACCAATGAGGCAAACAGTGATAACAACAGGAACGAAACAGAAACGAGAACAGATGCAAAATACATAACTGTGACAGCCCAGAACTTAGCATAAAACCACTAATGAAAATAAAGCTGAAAGACCTCTCAAACAGAAATATGAACACAAATATCATTATAAAAGTTTCTAAAACACAAATACAATGTCCAAAGCAGCCACAGCAGCATGCCACTGACATTACATGGAACATATGATTTTGTGATTTAACACTTTTCCATTTTACACTTAGGGACAGTCAATACAAAGTTTAAACCAGAACAAAACAGCTTGCAACAAACACTAAGAACCTGTTCAAAGAAAAAGCATTGACACTCCTCTGCCCACTCCCCATGACTTGTACTCTACGAGAACCAAGAAATAGGTAGAGAAAATCAATACAGATTGCTCACACACTGAACACAACCCTTTTCAGCACCTATACTGTATGCTGGCAGGTGCTACAGAACCTGATATACCAAAACAACAGACAGAGAAACTGTGTCACAATCATAAATAGTTTCCTAGAGTTATGTTGTCTGCTACAGAAGCATCAGCATGATCTACAAATACAGTATTAAACAAACATTCATACATCACAACTTCATATCTATATGTTACTGTATGCACATTACTGTTGTTTGCACAACCTACATAATGTACACTCAGTGGTTGAATTGTAAAGAGGGATGGTGTGGTCAAGTAGGGTTTTTTTTTTTTTTTTTATGGAGGGGGAACTAACCAGACAAAATTATTGCAGAATATGTAAAATTTTTAAGAACAGTTTTATTAACAGAATATAAGCTTAATTAAATCAACTTGAAGCCATCAAAACAGAACACATGCATTTAAACATGCAATTGCCAAAACTATCATTTGATTCTTTCAATGGCTCTTATCTGGGGAGGATTATAAGAGTACAATAAAAATCTACATAAACATTAGTAAATAAATAATTTTAGTTAATAAGTATTGTAGTTTTGCATGTCTACGCACCAGTCTCTCTCTCTCTCTCTCTCTTTCTTTCTAATACACAAACACATTGAGAAATAAATTACACAAATTGGGTAAAGAACTCCCATGTTAAACTGAATTCTTTATTTTCATTGCATCTATGCTGAGAGGATTTGTGTATGTATCATACCTTCAGTTCTGATCTTTTTGAAATATGTCAAAAGCTGTGCTTGAACTTTTCTCTTGACCGTTGCGAAAATGCAAAAAGCGAGAAAAATGACATAAACTCGCGTGAGCTCGTAAGCAGCCCGTTACAATATTGAATTCTAATTGGCTAATTGCTGTGATTAGTTCGTAGATTATTATACATAGAGTGTTTTAATATTTAATTTTCATGACAAATATTACATAATACACAGCATTATTAATCTAAAGGGGATGGTAAGGGGGATGGTGGTTTTACAGAGGGGATGGTTTTTGTCATTTTATTTCCAACATTGGGGATGCCCCCACATCCTCCCTCAAATCGAGCCCTGCCCTACTTTATGTATACTGTTATCTTTAAATAATCTGTTTGTATAGGTGTAATAAATGTAATATAATTGTCTGTATGCTGTGTGTATAACTTGAGAGTCACCAATGACTGGAACCATATTCCTTTAATGTGGTAATATTTTTGACTACTAAATCTGCTTTTGACTTCAATAATGTTTTGGTGGGGTTTGTTGCTTTAGTCGACTTTGTTAATGCATTGGTGGAGGGAAAAACTGTCGTACTGTTGCTGTAACTAACTACCACTTTCCCCTAAGTCATTACCCTCCATTACAGCTGACCAATTTCTCATGAATGCTGCAATGTGTGCTGGAAAGCCAGCACTTTTATATTCGACATTACATTCTTGTCAGTTAAAAGATTTCAATTATGCGGTAGCTGTCTTGACATTTCAAAGTGTGGATAATTCCTCTTCCGCTTGTTTGGATAAACTGAATAGTTTAATTCACCTTTCAACAAAAGTACAGTACTGTGCAGAAGTCCTGAGCCACCTTTCATTCATTCATATTTTGCTTCCGTTTTGTCTTTTTATGTAGTTTTGAGGAATAGTTCTCCAGGCTTCCTGAAGGGCTTTTTTGGCTGTAATTTTTGGCAAGTGCTTGTCTCTTATTTTCAGTCTACTCCCTATACCTGAGCAGTTTTAGAGGAATGTGTTTTGTTTGTTGAGGCTCACAATGACCTATAAATAATTCAAGCATAAAAAACATCTAACTTGAACCAGTGAGAAACTGGTGTAGATGATGACAGATGATCAGGCTGGTGATTAGTATACTGGTGATGCTGAATGCTGAGTGGTTGAAACAGACGAGAGGGGAAATGAGGTTGCTGTTGAGGTTGTTGCATAAATGACCAGTTTTTAGATCCTTAAGACCTTTGCAGGCTGTGGGGATGGGTGAGGTGGTCAAGACTTTACTGTATGCATGTGTGGATGCATACTTCCATTTCACCACTGTTGAATTCTCCTTTCCGATTGGTAAGAAACTGTCAGTCAGTTTTCCAAGACACATCATGCACTAAGCTATGATTCTGAAGTGTGTCTTTATGCACTTTGCAGGCTATGGCAGTGAAGCATTTGCTCAAGACCTGTTGAAAACTCTTCCCACAGTAATGTAAGTGTGTTTCCAAGATTCTCTGTATTGAAATATTGGGCTTTGAAAGTTGGTTTTGCGCAGGAGTGTCTTCTGAATGAATAAATGGACATGGAAACTTCATGTTGAATGTTTTTCTTTGTTTCCATCTGTCTGACTGACCTTGCTCAAGTCTGACAGCATAGATCATAAATACACGTAATGAATAAATCATGAAGCATGGAACATGATTGAATGATTCTGTGTATAAAATATGCATATAGAGAGAAATTTAGATATACTGCCCCCTCTGAAAGTATTTGGATGGTATTTTGGTGTCGGATCAAATGAGGAATTTGATATTTGATAGATTAGGTTTTAGCATTGAAGTTTATTTCCATATTGATATGTTAAACAACTTAGAAAATGTCACCTTTAGAACACCCCCTTAATATTTTTGTGAACAAGCAAAGCACGCAACCCAGTAAACCTCATGAGTCCCATAATCATTAAAGAGTAATGAGCCGTACAAGCCCAAGCCATGACAGCACCCTCTACTGTGCTTGACTAATGAGCTTGTATGTTTTGTATCACATTTTAGCAGATTCATACTCTTGCAACACCTTGACCTTGTCATCACTTTGGTAGAGGTTATTCTGAGACCAGAATTTTGTTTTTCAAATACCAGTTTGGCTTGTGATAACATCAGGCTTGTTCTGTAGAGGTTGTTGATGATGTTTTGGTTTTGGGTCTTTGGTGTCCTCACAATGTTTCTATCATCAACTGTTATCAATTTCCCCCTGTGCTGACCATTTGATTTTTGTTTATTGGTACACTAGTTGTTTCTTTGTTTTTAAGAACGTTCCAAATGGCTGTATTGGCTATTCCCATTGGCTATAACTTGTGCAATGGTTCTGATAAATCTTCCATGTTTCTCAGCATCAAAATGGTTTGCTTTTCTTCTATATACAGCTCTCTGGTCTTTAGATTGTTTATGCATTTTATCTTTTTTGCCATATAATGGGCAAAACCCAATGTCTAACTCAAAAGTAAGCAAAACAAAATTTTTAAAAATGAAAGAAGAAGAAAGAGACCTTTCCACATTAGCAGGAAAACCTTGGGTTAAAATCTGAATCCAGATAAGTACATTTGGACAGATACAGATACAGATGCATGGTGTTGCTTGTGTATTTCTGGTGGAATTTTTCTCTGCTGCACTAAGAATGTCCTCCACCCAAAAATAATAATAATTTAAATAAAACCTCTGTCATTTTTGCACTGTATTTGCATTCACAATGTACTGATGCATGGATTAGATGGAGGAGGAAAAACTGTGCATATCAGTAAATAGCACTCAATGCTGTATACCTGCATTTTGTAGCAAGTCTAGAATATGTGTTTCCCTTAAAAGATATTGGCACAGAGAGAGAGAGAGAGAGAGAGAGAGAGAGAGAGCTTTGCACTCAACTAAAGAATGGTGCTAGAGAAAATGGACTTCCTGACAGTCCATATATGGGCAACGGCAAAGGATGAGGTGTGCAATGATGAGTCAGTGCAGCTCTCCCACCATACTCACACCATATATCTATCTGTGTGTGTGTGTGTGTGTGTGTGTGTGTGTGTGTGTGTGTGTGTGTGTGTGTGTGTGTGTATGTGCTGCAGCCTCACAGGGAACAAGAGAAAACAGGCAGAGATGAATAGACTGTAATAAAGCATAGACAGACACGAGGTCAAATGGTTGACACTGCTGCTGAGACGCTAAAGCAACAGGTGGAATTGGTCAGTATGCAGGTCACACACACATATGCACACACGCACACACGTACACACACACACACACATAAAGAGGAATCAGTCATGGGAACTCACATTATGAATGCTGCTCAAGTCTAGTGTGTGTCTGTGTGTGTGAGAGAGAGAGAGAGAGAGAGAGAGAGAGAGAAGGAGTGTGTTTGTTAGAATGCACGTCTTGCAAAACGGAAGCAAGTTCAAATAAAGACGCATTGTGTGTGTGCAACTATTATGTGTGTCAGTTATAATACACTGCGAAAGCAATGCGACAGAGCTCTCTCTCTCTCTCTCTTTCTGTCTGTCTCTCTCTCTCTCTCTCTCTCTGCAGGCTTTCTCTCATGCGCTGAGCTGAGTGATGGTGCAAAAAAGAAAGGTGCTAATTTTATTTTTTATCCACTTGGTCTCCTATTTCTCCCTGCTTTCAGTGCAGAAGGACAGGTACTGCAGTGCAAAAGAGATGAATCTATACTGACTCATCTTACATTTAGCATCACGCTCACAGACTTTTTACACAAACGTCTTTTGAAAAAGCTATAAAATAACAGTGTGGCATTACTATACCTTTACTCATGGGAGGCAGAATCATAGCCTAGTGCATGGCTTGTCTAACTGTCTGACACTTCCTGACCAATCAGAGAGGGGAATTCAACAGTGCTGGAATGGAAATATGCATACACACACACAGGCATACAGTAAAGTCTTGACCACCCCCACCTGTCCTCACCGGCTGCAAAGGTCTTAAAGATCCCATTTAAAAATTGCTTGTTTATGTAACATACACAGCAGCGACCTCATTTCCCCTCTCGTCTGTTCCAACCACTTAGCATCAGCATCAGCAGTATACTAATCACCGGCCTGATCATCTGTCATCATCTGCACCTGTTTCTCACTGGTTCATGCCTT
>JAOTRS010036987.1:0-10104 GCA_028565755.1 Dinotopterus cunningtoni
TGGCAGACGGCGGACGCGGCGGTGTTAAAGCTGAGCTTAGTCTCATGCACTATCGTTGCTAGTAGTAGTAGTGGTAACCAAACGTGAAATTAATAATTGTTTATTTGTTTTTTTGTTGGAAGGAAATGTTTGTTAAGGAGTCTCCAGTGTCAAAAGATATGTCTTGGAGATTTTCTTAATGACAGTGTGTGGTCTTGTTATCTGTATGAGCAGACTATGGCACATCGCTGTGGTGCACGGTATGAAGAATACATCACGTCAGGTTGTGCAGTGAGGGGAAAATAATCAACATTGGGGTGGTAACTTAAATTAAAATGTTATAAGAAGTTGTTTTGGTATAAATTTGTGCTGAATGTTCTGGTGATTGAAGGTGTAAGATCAATTGACAATTTTAAAAATTAAGCCTTTTTATGTCACGTCCTGTATACATTACTGAACAGTGGAATTATTTATTCTTCGCATATCCCAGCTTTGTTAGGAGGCTGGGTTCAGAGCGCAGGGTCAAGCCATTATACAGCGACCCTAGAGCAGACAGGATTAGGCCTTGAGCCTTGCTCAAGGGTTGAACAGGGGCAACCTGCTGGAGCTAGGGCTTGAAACGCCAACCTTTAATACATTGAGCTAACATTTCCTACAGAAGACTTCAAGCACAGTACAGTGATGAGATTCTGCAGTCATTCTCATGAACATTCAGGAGTCTGATTCTTTTTGCAAAAAAGACACATTAGTCTGCGGGAACTGTACATACCAACACTACTTGCACATGACAGGAACTCAGCTGGGAGTTACTGACACATCCCCTATACAGTCCTGACTTTACTATAAGCCATTTCCACATGTTTGGGCAAACATTAAAGGAGCTCCTGGGAGGTCAGCGCCTCAAAGATGAAGCAGGCAGTCCGATCATTTTCTCTATAGAGAAATTTAAAAAAAGTTTTAAATCTCATTCAGTCATTCTGCACAATCAAAAGTCCAGCTATGACTTGAACACTAATTGGAATTAATTGAGCTCTGTGTTTTTTTTTTTTCTTTTTCTTGTCTTATATTTAGTCTACTGGTGAAATTGGATTAATGTAATGGACTACTTTGTGATCTAATATCTAAGCGTGTACTCACACTAGGTGACCTGAGCCATGCAGGAACACATTTGACACTCACACGTCCGGGTTTGTTTGACCAGTGTGATCGCTCCATACTGTGCTCAGGCACAGTTCAGTAGTAGTGCATTAGTGTGATAGCTAACTGTGCATGGAGCTTAAACACTATGACATCAATCATGCGCTAGGATTAGGGCTGCGCAGCATGGTCACTGGTACATAATTGATACATCTATAAAACAGTGAGAAGGTTCTGTGTGTGTGTGTGTTTGTGTGTGTGTCGCCCAAAATTACGAATAAGTTGCAGCATAAATATAATCATTAACTCTATAAAAGGGATTTTCATTGACGCAAAAAGTCACATTGTGGCGACGTAAGCGTGCACGAGCCCAGGACATTAGGAACCGTGTGAGTGTACAGTATGTCAGTGGAAGAATGTGTACGGGAAACACTCATGCTCAGGCAGGGTACAAGGCAACCGTGCCTAATTCAAGGGTCCTTTGCTGGATTGTTGAGCGCTTTCATTGAGGCTATAGCATTCCTCGATCATTTACATTTTTGTCCTCAATTTGCTCAGCATGTAAGCAAGAAAACATCTAATCATGCGAAAGTGTAAATATGAAAAGTGGAAAAAAAAGTCAATAAGCTTGACAGCGTCTAGAAGAAATGGGATCCAGATTGCAGTAATGATGCTTGTGAGCCACCGTACATCAGGTTGCTTAAAATATTGTAGCTGGCTCGATGCTGAGTGATTGCACTTAGGAGATGATTTAGGGACCTTCTCTCCGTCTTTCTTACTCCCTTTTTCTCTCTCTTTTTTTACACTCATAAATACTAGGGAAGGATTATTCCATCATAAAAGCCACACCATTCACACCATTAAGACTCCAAGAGTTCATTGACTTTAAAAAGTTGATGTGTTAATAAAATTAATGTGCTTAGTGTGAAGCCGCCAAATGATTTTATTACCATTGTAAGTTTTTCACTTAATAATGAACCCATGAGACAGATTTTGCTCTTTATATTCAGCAGAAGTAAGAAATAAACCACTTGTATTAGCCAAAGTTCAGGTTTTTATATTTTTTATCTTTAAAAAAGAATAAATGTCCTAAAATGAATATAAAAAAAAAAAAAATTCAGTCTCATTCTAAAGACTATATCCGCAAGACGTGATGCTAATATTAATTCCCATGTTAGCGTAAGATTCTTTTTTATTATATGATCGGAGAGAATGACGCATTAGCACGATCATCTTCATCTGCTATTTCTTCGTGGAGTCTCTCACCTTGACTCACCATCACAGAGAAATAAAGCTTCGTTTCATCACATTAAATGTACATCAAGTAAAGAGAATATTGCGCTGATTATAAGATTGAAAAGATATTTGGTATTCGCTCGTTCAAAGACGTATACACACACACACACACACACACAATTCTTTCATTGGATTTCTTTGTATTAGGACGGGATAGATTTCTATCATGCTGCCATGATATTCAAATAGAGTCATAATATGAAAAGTCTCTAAAAAGGACTAACGCATCTTTCGTGACCATGTAGCCCATTGAAAACAAAATCAAAGGCAGCTATTTTACCTTTACTTTAAAATAGGGTTATGAACTTTCCCGATTTTTATAAAGCCTTTTAAAAGAACAGCTGATGACTGAAACATGTATTAGATACCAGGAGTCTGATGACTAGTTTGCTGCATAGGCTTTAACGTTGAAGATGAAATCATTCTTCAGATAGTTAAGGGTTCGCCCTGCAATTTTCACCTACACCACTTTGGATAGAACGGAACACCTAAAGGTACATTTGATGGAGAAAAAAATTTAGGGCAAAAAAATTTTTGTTTTTTTTTCAAGACAATTTGTCTTCCTTTATTTCCTTCACTGACACTGGAGACTCCTTCCATAAACCTAAACCTCCCTAAAGAAAACGTCAAAATCATTCACTTTAATATTCTCTAGAAATAATAATGAGCACATTAATAAACCCCCCAAAACTAGACAGTCATGTGGGATCTTAGTAAATCGGGGACCTTCAGCCTTGCTTGCTTTCTGGTTGGGCTATTACTTTCTCTTTTTCCTGTCAATCATTGTAACACCAAACATTCATACAGTAGGGCTTGTGTAAGCTTGTGTATGCAGAAAATCTCAGATAGTGATTTCCTCTAAATGTCTTACGCTGACTGAACATGTCACAGAGGAAGCATATCTTAGCCTTCACCTTATCACAGGCTGGTGGATGGGAATTGTTCAAGATTAACCAGGAGAGAAAATGGAGAAAAAATTCAGGGACTGAGAGCACCTCTGGAGTGAAATCAGCACCACGGCCAGTGACCGCTACAGGCAGAGACCGGAGCACACCAAAGTTTGGTACGTTCTGTATGTGCTCAAGGTCAATTGAAATGGTGGTGTTAAGGACAGTTTGCCACCTTCAGGCACTCCTTGAATCGAATGTGAATGTAGAAGTGGACCACTGTTAGGAATGTGGTTTGGTCATTCTTCCTCAAAATCTCTGTATGTTTGCGGGATTCACCAATCTCATCACATGCACATAAAGTAGGAAGGCACATTAGAGGGTTGCTCTTGACCTTTAGGAATATTTTTCAACGGTTGACCTCTGTGTTCTCTTCATGTCTTTGTGTTTACCGACTTAGGTGTATACTGCCACCTGCTGTGTCGGAGAGTGTAAATCCGGAAGTGTAATCGAGTACAGACAGAGAGGAGGAGGGAGCAATCATTCCCTGGCAGGGTAGAAATCAATCAACAACTGGATAACCTTTGGATAACCTCCAAGGGCTTTGTCACATGATTTGATTAAGAATACAATTAACAATATAATAATACCTATAATTACCTCCACAAGAATAGGACCTTCTTAGGTTAAGTGGTTTGGCTGATCTAACATATTAAAACAGAATAATTAAATAAATAAATAAATAAATAAATAAATAAATACTTAAAATTGTGATAATTTAACCTAGCCTAACCAGGTCTGTTATTCAATAGATTTTTTTTCCCCTCCTGTGAAAATAAATTTCAGTTTGTTAATCTATATGACAAGAGAAACAAATAAGGCTGGTTTTAAAAATCAGTCTATCTCAGGAATTGATTCGTACAGCTTCACTAACAACATTTTCTAGCGCTCTATCAAGAAAACCTGGCAGACAGTTTAGACAGGTACGCTCTATACTGTCAGCATCACCGAAAAACAAAAATCAATGCACAATTTATAGTCGTTTACTGACACCAATTTCACTATCTATCATCTGATATATTATTTTACCATTCCCCTTTTTTTTTTTTTTTTTTTTACCAGCACAGCAGTTTCCCCAAACTAGGGGTCTAATGTTGAGCAAACAGATCTATAGGAGAAACTCACAACCTCATCTGTTGTTTAATTCATTTAATTCACTTATTAATATTAGGAATATCGCTGTAACTGTGTAGACAGATTTTGTGTGCTGTTATTCTGGGAATCAAACTCAATCAAATCATGTTTAAATGAAGAGTGCACATTTCAGTGCTATTTCAGCCTTTTCTTTTTCTTCGTCTTATTCTTTTTTTCTTGCTCTCCTGACACGTAGCACTAGAGTAGGAGTTCAGGAATAAAAGAGAAAATAAAAACATTTCTCCATTCATTGTTCTCCAGTAGTTTCTCGATGACATCCCAGTGGAACGGGATGAGGAATATAAAGATATGCTGAGATATTGATTCAGTATTTATGGATTTATAAGAAGTGTGACGGACAAATAATGAGGACAAACCGAAATGGGTTTAGCAAAAATAAAGGAGAGAATTCCGATATTTCTTTGAAGTTGGTCTTCATTAATGTCTGATCAGTGGGAGGATGAATTCACGGCTCTTGCCTGCATTAAGTATGAAGTAACACACAACCAGCAGTCATGGTACTAGAGATATGAATGTACGTCAGGTTATGCTGTGATCATAAAATAATTCATTTATAATGTCTTAACTATAAACTCCAGTGTCTAGATAAAAATTTGCAGGGGACCTCTGCATTCATCACCATTATCTTATAAATAATACATATTTTTTCAGCCCTAACGGGGCCCCTGCTGGCATGTTGATAAGCAGCACCTCTGCAAATTCTTTTTCTTTATAAAGTTTAACCTGATTATGGGACGTTTAAAGCTGGTGAAATTAAGCTGTGCCTTATTATCCCGAGATGATGAGTTTGAATCCCAGAGATCCCAGAGCGATCCATGACCAGAAAACATTGGAGCGCAGTATCGGTATGCCTACATGGGAGGAGCCAACACCAGCCAATGGTAGCTATCGCTGAGATATATAATCATAATTCTTTTCTAGACTCACCGTTTAGCTTGATCAACCATCACCGATCAGCCTTGGACTTGGGAGCCTTCAGAGGTTCTGAGCGATGCAACAGGAATGCATTTTTATCAATCAAAAGTTGAGCGCATTGAAAAAAGCCTCTGATTGGCCATTTTCTCTAAACTCTCCAAACAAATTAATCTCGAAACCCACTCATTACACATGTTTACAGAAAATATTAGTGCTAATTAGTTTTAAAACATACATTTTATTAGCTGTCTGTGCTATCCTTGCAGTCTGCGGCAAGACTTTGGAGGCATATGAGGCAGCAAAACATCACAGTTTCATTATAATCCCACAGGTGGCACACTCTAAACTATTCCCACACTGGCATCCCGTGTACCCCGGAGTGAATTATTTGCTAAGTTTGTCCAGAAATAATAATTATGACTGATGACAAAGATACATGCTGCAAAATGTAAAACATTCAAGCTATGACAGAACTTTTTAAAAAGTTTAATGTCTTAAAACTTTAACAAAATTAGAAAAAAAAATAATATCAATTAGGAAACTTACAGAATTGCAATATTAATCAAATCACCACTGAGGTATCATGATAACATTGTGTCTAGTAGTTATGGGTGAGTCCTGTCCCTAGAAGGAACTTTTCTCTGAGTGTCGATGAAGATTCTCAGTTGAGAACCACTTGAAGGTTTTTGTTACTTTTCGGACATTTCACTACACATCCAAGTATTTTCTTCATTTTGAGAAACAGTTGGAGAGTGACCCCAAATACTGATCAGAAGATGGAGGAGAGACGTTAGGATGCGATGCTCACACATTCTGAACTTTTCTTGTGGCCCTGAAACGGGTTGTTCGGTTGGTTCAGCCTTCTTGGTGGACGTGTAAAGCGTTCTCACAGCGTTCGTGTAAAGGGAGGATTGAAGACACGGTTGAGGCTCTTCTCCATGCTGCCTTTCGAGTGAGAAACAGTCCTGGAGGATAAATTTGTTATCTCTAATCAACCGAATAAAACTCAGACTGAAGAAACTACTGAGATGAACCATGAAAAAAAGGAAGTTGGCATGACTCAAGTTTTCTTCTAGTGTCTTACGCTGCCCTTTGTGCGTTTCCAACAGCAGTGGTTCATAGGTCTCAAAGGAACCATATATTAAATCGATGGCTGGTTTATGATTTGGATGAGAGATCACTGATAGGTGGAAATTGACAGATGAGCAAACAAAGTATACAAAAAACAATCTCACTCTTCCTGTTTCTGATCTGTTTTGTCAAAGGACATGTGACAAGCCATTTTCACACCTTTGATCTATGTAAGGAATTCCTAGGAGGCCAGCATTTCAGACATGACGCAGGCAGTCCGATCATGGCTCTGGTGTATGGAGAAATCTTTCTACCTTGATGGGATTATACAGAGAAATAAAGAGAGTTTCTACTCACATATCTGTGTTCTGTTTGATTCTGCACAATCAAAAGTTCCTGTTTGACTTGAACACCCCTCATACATTCAGGTTATGGGGACCTCTGCTGGCCTGGATGTGAAATTTCCTTTACATTTACAGCAACCTTTTTTTAAACACAAGGCTATTGCTCATCTAACAGAGTCTCTGAACCCGAACACTGAACCTTGACATCCGCACCCACGAAAAAAGAGAGATAGATTTACAGAAAATAAAAATACAACATTTAAAAAAAAAATGTAGTTCCCATCCGTCTTGTTCAGCGGAGCTTGAGAATATCATTAACACTTTCACAAGAAGTAAGGCATAGTGGCAGGAAGTAAGGCTCAGGGCACAAAGTGTTGTTTTTTTCGTCTCGGTGGAGAGGAGATCCTCAATCATCCAGGTCACGGTGAACCCAAAGGTGCCGCTCAGTAACTGCTGGACCTGCTGGAAGTTCTTCTGAAAGATGACATCAGTTCTAGCTAATGGGTTTGGTGTGGCACTCGTATCACGTTTTCAGTGAGAATTCACAGTCACTGAGAGATACGGTACACACTCTCAGAGTTTCATGAACAGTTTCATGTCATGGTTTATAGCACATCACAGATTGAGTTTATAAGCATTTATACTCTTTACAAAGGACAACATAAATGTAGGACCTCACATTGGGCAACAGAGTCAATGGTTGATCGCGAGAAATATTTAAAAAAATATTTAAATAGGCGCATAAAGAATATGTATTTAGAATATTTTCGAGCTAGTCTAAGGATAGGCCAGTATTTAGGATAACTTTATAATTCCTTTATAAGGCATTATACCATCTACATTATGAAAGTCATTTATAGGTCTTTTTTCATATAGATTTCTTGGTGTTATAAAAGGCTCTTCTCAACATTGTGGGTCTGATTTAAAAAAATAATAATAATCCCACAAAGCAGAAGCATGTTTAAGTCTGGATTTTCTACATTTCTGTGATTTCAGATCACGTAGCGTGCAGCGAGACACAACGGACATACAAGGACACACACACACAGACACCATACTCCAGTGGTGAGTTATAGCACACCCCTCTGGCTGCCCAGGGGAGAGACAATATCCCCGATCTGTTTCCGTTCCTCCGTCCCTCCGTCCGTTCTCTCCACTCGTTCACCTTCAGCTAAAGAGAGGGACTTTGGTTTATTCTGAGCTACACCGCTGCAGGAACTGGATAAAGGGTGGTTTAAAAATAAGTAAATAAATAAATTACAGAATACTCATAATAAATCCAGACTCAGGACCTACAGGCAAAACGGTAAAGTTAAAAAAAGTGAAAAAAAAAAAAACCCAAGAGATATTAGTACATAGACACTGAGTTAAATGTAATGTAAATTAATGTAATTTAATTGAATCTAATTGTTTCTTTCCCTAGTAGCATAAAGTGCTCTAAAAAAGAAAAGAATGTCAATTTGTCCTGAATTGAATTTTTTGACAAGTCTTGGTTCCTTGACTCTGTGAAATCATATGCCTTAATTTTCTATAAATTGCTGTTTAATTGAATTGAATTTAATCTTTTTTCAGTGTGGAGTTTTTATGCTGGAGTTTTAAAACTTGCTTATAAATATTAAACAGTCAGGTTAATATTCATTCATTTATTTGTTTGTTTGGTATTTGTTTATCCAGAGTGACTTACATTTTATCTCATTCTTTACATCTGAGCAATCGAGGGTTAAGGGTTCAACTTTGGCCACTTGGTAGTGCTGGCGTTTGAACACACACTCACACAGTCACTTCAGACAATTTGGGAATGGCGATTAGCCTAATCCGCATGTCTTTAGGCTGTGGGAGGAAACCGGAGAACCCGGAGGAAACCCACCAAGCATGTGGAGGTTTAAAGCCAATGTGCCACCCCTTATTTATTTATTTATTTATTTTTAATGAGTGTAGATTTTTGCTAGGGCTTTGCTCAGACCCAAACATTGAAGTTTTTATCTATCTATCTATCTATCTATCTATCTATCTATCTATCTATCTATCTATCTATCTACTTTCCTATATTATTTTAGTCCTAATTATTCTGGATTTGTAGTTGTCATAACACTAAAGGAAAAAATAATGGTTGGGTATTAAACATATTGAATAAAAATGAATAGATTCATTAATTAACACAACAATGATGATAAAGCTGTTACTAAAATGATTGACTAATTGAATCATTAAATGACTGATTAATTGAGTGATTCATTTATGGATTAGTAATCACACGATTAATCAAATAATTATTTGATTGATTGATTAGAAACATTTCAGCTATGATACTCACCCTGCTTGAAAGCTTGTTTCGTACAGTAGATTTTGTGTGTTTCTTTCTTTGTTATTCACTTTGCTCTTTTAACCAAAGGCACCCATAAGTGACTCGGACTGCACTCAGGGCATGGGGTTAAACTGATAAAAAAAAAAAAAAAGCAGTTGATTAAAGGTCCATCAGTGGCTCGACCTTCTGGTCAATTTAAGCGTTTTCTCTCCCGCCATCGAGACTTTAGATTGTCGTTTATAATCTTCATATCAGATCCCAGAATTGTTTTCTCACAACCTCTGTGCACTTTCCTTTTGTCAAAAAATAACAAGTGACTTTATGGTTCCTGCGGCCTTCATTTATTATCCAGTGCTATAAAAGTGTGTATTGCTGCCATTTATAAAGCAAATTGTCTCCGTGTCGTCTCTGATCCCCGGCTGTTTTTTTCTTTTAGGGTTTATTGTTGTTCTGAACATATTTTTAAAAATATATATTTCTTTCAGCAGTGCCTGGTGTATTAATGTATCAAAGCAATGTAGCACCTGTTATACGCCACTTTCTCAATAGTACTTCTTCTTTTTCTTCTTTTTCTTTTTCTTCCTCTTTCAGTAAGTTGTGATGTAGACAGAAATGCAGATTGTGGCATTATTGGTTCGGTTAATTAACTAACACTCATTGGACATAAAATAAACACACTTATAGGTTTTATATCCCAAGCAGCTTAAGTTTTCAAACAGAAATTGGAAAAATGCAGGACTCTGATTAGCTTTTAATCAGATTCCAATATAATTTGGAACAAAAAAAAAAATCTGTTTGCCAATCAAGAAAAAACAAATAAACAAACAAAAACAGAAATTGTTCTTTATGCAAAATTGCAATTAAATGTTTATTTTATTCTTATATTTATAATTTTTTTTATTAAATAACCTAAGCAAAAAAATCTCACAGAAGAAAAAAACCCTTTATTTTACAT
>JAOTRS010036998.1:0-10103 GCA_028565755.1 Dinotopterus cunningtoni
TCTAAGGATTTTTTTCAATTCAGATCAAATTGCAATGCAGAAAAATTCAAACATTTTTATTGCAACACGTTTTTTTTCAGTTCATGTAATTCAACCTGCTATTTTGCTTTGAGGAATTTTGGCACTATTATACTTCCATAGTGGTGCCCACTAGTAAATCATGCCCACAACATAGTATCCTGTTCCCACGCCTTAGTAAGTCGGAACCACAAAATAGTAACTTGTTCCCACGCCTTAGTAAGTCGTGCCTCCAACATACTACCAAATTCCCACGCCTTAGTAAGTGGTGCCTAATAGTAAATCATACCCACAAAATAGTAACTTGTTCCCACGCCTTAGTAAGTCATGCCCACTTGTAAGTCTTGGCAACAACGTGGTATCTCGTTCCCACACCCTAGTAAGTCATAGCCACAGCATAGTGTCTCATTCCCATGCCTTACTTAGTAAGTCGTGGCTACATCATAATATTTTCTTCTCATGCCTTAGTAATTCGTGGCTACAACATAATACTTTGTTCCCACGCCTTAGTAAATCATGGCCACAACACTGTATCTCATTCCCACGCCTTTGTAAGTCGTGGCCACAACATAGTATCTCATTCCAATGTGTTAGTAAGTCATGGCCACAACATAGTATCTCATTCCCACGCCTTAGTAAGTTAAGAAGATACAATGTCACCAGAGAGCTTCTGGGTGCAAAAGTTTGTGCATCCATTCCTGTTCAAAGCCTGATAGAAGCACCAGGATTTTGTTGTAAGTTTATCATAAAGCAGAGACTCTTACCAGAGACAGGGCCACTTCGAGCATTGGTGCCAGCGCTAAAGATCCGTGAAACAGGGGAACACAGTCCACACACAGCACCGAGGCACCGTGTCCCTCTTTCTTCTTGTCCTTCTGCTTCTCGGCCACCAGCAGCCCGTTCACGGCGCACTGAGGGTACTTAGCCGCGTGGAGTAACATCTTACAGTACGCCTGAGTAGTCAGCTTTAGAGGCATTTCCGCTTGTTATAAAATCCCAAATGTTAAACCTGAAGTGTGTGTTGCCTTGGTGACCGAGCGGAGGCTGTAGTCTCAACTAAACACTGCACGAGCTCGCCCGTTAGCTCGCTAGCTAACTTATTTCTCCAAATCTACCTTATCCGAATTCATACCTTTTTCCGGTCCTTATTCTACTATTCTACAAAGTTTTATCAAAGATCAAAACTATTTATTTCACTCTATGTTTATGTCTATATTATTATAATTATAATTTTTTAATAATATCAGAAAAACCTTCCTTCCGAAATCATAAGCTGGTTCCAACGGTTGCTTGGAGTTTTTTTTTTCTTTTTTTATTCTATAATCCACCCTCATTGATGGAATTACGCCACATTGATTGGTTAAGAGTTTGGAGTCACCAACCAGACACGTCCTAGTATCAAAGATCAGCCAATTACAAAACAGAAGGCGGGATTTCCGTGAAAACGGGTGGGGAATTGAAATGTGGTGCCTGCAGGTGCTGCCTGGACACCGGGTATAACGTAAAGTGTATGTTGTTTTGCGACAGGACAACGACAGACAGTTTGACGGCTTGTTCTCGGCGTTGCCCTTTAGCACTGATACAAAGGTCAGTTTTGTGCAGATTATTTTTTTTTTTTTGCTGTATTTGCGATTTGTAATTGTGTAATATTTATATTTTTGGAATTTGTGTTACAACATTTACAGGTTTAACAAGCAATTAAACTGTTTTAAGTATTTATTTATTTATTTAATTCTGTTTTGCAATCTTACCCACAATGCTCAGCGGCGTATTTCCGGTCGGGATTTTTTCCTTCCTCCTTTAGGTGGACCGCTAAAAGAGAGAGGTAGGTGACGAGATCGAATGCGATTAATGTTTATTTTATTCCGATTTTTCCTTATTTATGCTTATGGTTTTAATATTGGTGCGCTTTTACATCGATTCTGTGTTTATCTGTTCACCCAGACACAAAGGGTTTGGTTATTTTTCAGAAAAACTCAACGTGACATTGAGGAAAGCGGAGGCTGCCGCATTGTCATTGGCTGTGTCTCAAATTACTCAGTGCTTTCTAATTAAGTGCACTTCATCCAGAATAGAAGCGTTCACATGAAGTGCTCTAGCTCTGTATTTAGTTGGAATGTAATTTAGAAGTGAGTCGGTTATATTTTCGCCGGTTTCTGAAGCTTCTAGATGCAGCTTCACTTTAGCTCACAGTCTCATGAAGAGATTTATTAAAGTGAAAAATGTAGTAATTATTAATATATACATTAATATATAGATTAATATATAGACACGGTACAGAAGGAGAAATATGCTGATCTTTTGCTCGATCCAAATATGACCTTCGTGATGCTAATGCTAGCTGTTTTGCTAGGCTAATCCGTGATTAGCTTCATACATATATGCACACAGTATATCATGCTAGTCGCTTTATCATGCTGTCGCTTTACTGTTTATTGCTGAAATAATAACAAGACTGCATTATTAAACACTGTTTGAATTGAAATCTCATGCATATTTCAGTGTTTAATACATTTTGTGTGAATTATTGCATCTAAGAGGCCACAAATGAATCAATTCAGTATTATTTATGTTTAAATGAGTGAGTCAGGAGATGTAAATAAAAAATCAGATAAAACAATGTTTTTTTTTATACTTGTACAAAATATATACATAAAACATGTAGATAGTAGGGACACTATTCTAATTGTGATTCTACAAGTATCAAGATTTTTATAAAAATCCTGATTTGATATTACTTTTTCCCCCTGATATTGTTAAAATTTTCCGATCAACTGGTTCCTTATTATAAACGTAAAAATAATAATAACAAAAAAAGATTTTGGAGGCAGTGTGACGATGGTAATCGGCACACAAACAAATCACAACTCATAACTGAATCCTTTTTTTTTTTTTTTTTTTACATCTCTCATAGCAATTTTAAAAATATTTTAAAATTATGATTCAATAATAATAATAAACCAGAAGGACAAACTATAACTTGTGACCTAGAACATAACTGATGTCTCCAGAAAGTATTTAAAACTTGCAGTCATAAAAAGATTTAATGAAGACATTTTTTGTTTTTATTTCTCCAGCCTCATTATTAATTACCAGTGAATCATGTTTTATTCGATTCAGTAGAACTAATGGTAGATACTTTAGCAGCGCCATCAACTTTTGCATGTTCCTTACTGACTGTAACAGAAGGCAGCGCCGTCTATGACAAAAACGGGTACGGTCAGCCCGAGCTCATAGCTATTACAGTGGTCTAGCGGTCATCCCTCAGTGTAACAGTAATTTTATGTCATAACGTGAGGTAATAATTTATCTGGCGAAAGATCAGAGTTGCGTGAGGATCGGCCATGATGCGATCGTACATGCAGTCAGTGGACACAAGGGTAATAAGAGAGAGCTGAGCAAAGGTTACTAGTGCACTGCTAAGAACTTAACTGCGATATAGTAATAACTAAAAAATGTATAAATAAATAATGCTAATAAGTGAAATGCAGGTCAGCCTGGTTTGCTGTTTTTGTCTCCATCAGCAATATTTCACACACGTTCTGAAGTATTACGAACTGCTTAAATAAGCTAATAAACACTGTAACGATATGTAACTTGTTTTTGTTGGTTGTTGAAACATCACAAGCGATAACCATTCATTCCTCTCAGTAGTCTCTGCCACACGCCGGTCCTGTAGGTGGCGATAATTCACTAACTAAACGTAAACTCAAACTGAAAAAGAAATTATTAGCTAAAACAGCTAAGACAGGATTATTTTGCAGAATAAATTATTTGTAAATAGCTAAATAAACACCCATAATGTTTTTTTTCTAAATGTGAATTAATTCTGATTCAAAAGCTGATCTGTTGATTCAGTTAATAGAATCGACAAATTAAATATCAATGAATTTGATTTGACTCTATCAGCTTATATTTCATACAAATATTGAAGTTCTGCTAGAATAATCTAATAAACACTGAAACTCTGTAACTTGTGTTTAGATGTCACAAAGCGATATAACTGTTCATTCCTGGCAATAGTCCACATGCTAGTCCAGTAGGTGGCGGTAGTACACATAGCGAGCATAAGCTCATAAATACTACTAATAATAAATGTTACTCACAAAAACGCTTTGAGCAGTTTGTTTTGAAATATTTTTAAGGAAATTGTTAATATTTGCTCATTAAATGTTTGGAAATAAATATTTGTTCGTGAAATAAATAAATACCCAAATTCTATCTTTTTTTAAAAAAAAAATATAACATAATGCGTAATAAAGTAATGAATGGGAAAATTATCAATGTGCTGTTTAGTTTACAATACCATTAACGTTGGGTTTTGTAGAGTTTTAGAGTTTTGGTTTTATTGTATCTCATCAGTCTGTGCAGTTCTGGGTGGAGGCGTTGATTAAAAACCTTGGGTAAAGTCTAAAATTTCCTATAAATAAGTTTATATACAGGGAACTACATTTTAATGTGCGCTAAAGCAATCAGAATTTTAAGTAACATCAGGGTTGAGAAATGGAATATTATTAATATTTCATTAGTATTAATTAAATATATTAATAATTAATTGTCCCCCACCCCCAGGCAGAATGCTGGCAACTCGAGCACTTCGTCTGGTTGGAAAGCGGGCCTTGTCGACTTCAGCGTGCCTGCGTGGCCATGGTGAGTTTCTCTATCACATCCCATTATGATCTACTGTTTTTAAAACCTTTTAGTGTGTTTTAATATTGGATCAAATTCCAGACACGATCGTGACTCAAACACTGTGACATGCTGTATTTTGCCTCATCAGTATAACCTCGCTCATCATGAATCATTTGTGTAAACGAGGAGGAATGAGTTAGAGCCTCTTATCCTGATCCAACCTGATCTTAGTGTTTTTCCCTGCTTTATCCCACGGAAATAATTAGCTAAGAAGCGATTAAAATGGGGTCACCCAGGACCAAGGTCGAGAAAAACTGGGTTACAGCATGAGCAGGCAGAAAGTGATGATGCACAGGGTTAGGCGTGCAGTTTTACACTCCGTAGAGAATTCTAGCACACAGCTTACCTCAGTTTTTTGCTCCATATAATTTCCAAACAAACAGCTCAGTTTACAGCTAGAACTTTTAGGGCTGGTTTTAATACAAAGAACAAAGAGTATGTTCCTCACATGGCGCGTGTTTTTATTCCGGCCGCAAGAAACTTTAAATGTTATTTGAAATTCTAAGATGTTTTTTTTTTTTTTTTTTCTTAAATACTTACTTTGTAATTGATTTAAAAAACAACAATATTTTTAATTCAATTAGTGCCAGGCAAGATTTTCAGAAAAGCCAAGGGAACGTTGTCTCCTGTTTCTCATGATGTGTTTATGATTAATCAAAGAGGACCTGAGACCTTTCTCTTCGCTCCTACTGCAAACTCGGCGTGACTGTTAGCCTTCTATCAGTGTAGTCAGGTAGTGTAGGAGTTAGTTTTTTTGAATTTGGTCACAGTGCCAAACAGTGCGCAACTAGACAGCTTAGGCTTTGTACCCTGTATGTCTCTGGCTGTGACTGCTCTGAATTTTTTCCACTACCTGCTGTCTGATACGCATATTCGTGTTTTCTTTCAGGAGTCGCCAAAGTGGAGGATTACTCCCTCCCTGCATATTTTGACCGTCGTGAGAGCCCCCTGCCAGAGATCAGATATGTCCAGCAACTGAGTGCTGAGCAGAAATCCCTCAAGGAGAAGGAGAAGGGTTCCTGGGCTGCGTTGTCCAACGAAGAGAAAATTGCACGTACGTACACACGGATAGAAATAGAGCTCGTCACGTGTGTGGATTAGACATGCTTTGTAGTATTACTGATGTGTAAAAGCCTTTTATAACTGTTATTGTAAGGGTTGTTTGTAATATTTGTGGCCTGACAAGGTTATTAGTAGGTCACATGACTATAACATGGTATATTATAACGGATGGGACACCGTTACCTTTCCTTTACTCACTTAATCTGCCTTTTTTTGCACGTCGCAGTGTACCGCATCAGCTTCAAGGACACTTTCGCTGAGATGACTAAAGAAACAGGCGAGTGGAAGTCCGTGGTCGCTGGAATGATGTTCTTCATCGGCCTCACCGGCTTGGTCGTGCTGTGGCAGAGAAAATACAGTAAGCGTTATTGTCTTGATGCATTTGTCTGCTATTTAACACACTTGCACATCAAAAGTTATCTTGAGAGGAAAAAAAAATACTAACAAAAATGTGTTTTGCAGTTTATGGAGATGTTCCTCACACCTTAGGCTCCGAGTACAAGCAGCAGGAGCTCCAGAGGATGCTCGACATGAGGATGAACCCCATCCAGGGCTTTTCCGCTCACTGGGACTATGAGAACAAAGCCTGGAAAAAATAAATTGTCTTAGATAAATGGTTGTCAGTGGACCATGTTACGCAACTTCTTGTTAAATATCCAATGTGCAGATCGGTGGAAAGTCGATGTATGACTTTGTCTATACCTCATTGAATGTGCCCTGGAAGATCACTTCCTCCTAAGGTTATTGTAAACTATAAAGACAATAAAATCCCTTACCATCATTGTGGTGGTGTGTATTTTTTCTCTATTCTCCTACTCTTAAAATTTACCTATCCCTGAACTGTCTCACCTGCTCCTGCATATGGTGGGCAATATGTCAAAAATGTATATTAATGTAAATGTAAAAAGATATATACACTGTATTAAAATGTAATATACTGTATTAAACTACTGGGTGAAAAAAGTCACCATTTTAGAAAGGTCTAATTATTGTGCTGCTTCAAGCAAAGAAAGCAACTAATTTTGTTGATTCCAGTTTTAAATGACTGGAATCGGGTCAAGAATCCTTCAACACATTATTAAATCCTGGAAGGATAGTGCTGAATCCTGAAAAAGTTCTGAATGGAGATTACCTAAAGAATTGAAGTTTCAACAGTAAAATAGTCAACAGTCCCAAAATCAACATGTTTTTGATGAAAGAGCATTTCCCCACACACACAGTGTGATGAGAACTTGCAGGATTGGGACTAAACAGCTGTGTATTAATAAGAAAACCACTTGTTAGTGAAACTTATCAGGAAAAGAAGGCTTCAGTTTGCTATGGAGCATAAAGATTGGACTTTGGAGCTATGGGAAAAGGTTGTGTGGGCCTTGCTTAAGGCAACAATTCCAACCTGGTGGAGCTGGGGCTTAAACCACTAACCTTTTGATCAGTAATGCAGTGCCTAACCCTCTGAGCTAACGCTGCCCCTGCTACCAAGAAGAGAACGGTTTGAGGAATGTGACAAAGAGTTCAAGGTGCTGACTTTGGGATCCAAATTCCCCAGATCTCAATCCAATGGAGCGTCTGTGGGATGTGCTGAACAAACGTTTGATTAGGATATCACAGCGCACATTTGGAGGTCTTGTTGAGTCCATACCTAAACTCATAAGAGCTGTTTTGTTTGCACAGTGGGGAGCTAGACAAAGGTGTTTTTTTTGTTTTTGTTATTAATAATTTGGTATGAGTACACACAGTACAGTACCAGCCAAAAATTTGTACACACTTTCTAAATTCATATGGCATGGTGGCCTTGCACCTCCAGTTTTGGGGGTCGCTTACTGTCTTGGCACTGGGTTGGTGGGTTTCCTCTGGGTACTCCGGTTTCCTCCCACAGTCCAAAGACATGCAGATTAGGCTAACTGTTGTTTCCAAATTTCCTGTGTGTGCTCTGTGGCTTGTGGATTGGCACCCTGTCCAGGGGTTGTACCGTTAGTAGGATAGACTCCAGGCCCCTGTGGCCCTGTACAGGATTAGCGGCATAGAAGATGAATGAATAAAAGCATGTTGGTTATTATAGGCATCTTTTGGAAGGATTTTCTATTATTAGTGTTTTTTTTACCTTCTCTCCTTGTAGAGTATTTTTTGATATTGAAAAGGTCTTCAGGACAGAGCAGTTTATAAAATGTAATTTCTCTATATCATGACAAGCTTAACTTGACAAGCTTAAAAGGAAAGAAATATAAGGGGCTGGTGAGGGAATGACTGTTTATAGATAATACGTACAAAGAGTACGTATTAGAATCAAAAAGTTCTGTTTTGTCGCCATACGTTCTCCCTCAGATGCCTTAATGCCTGGCTATAGAATTCGCTATTGACTGTCTGGCCCCTGGGGATGAATTCTTGATGCACAATGCCGCGAATGTCTAAAAAGACGATGAGGATTCACCTGGTCGAGCTGCGGACCTGTCTCACTTTTTTCAGTCGTGGAGATGATGGGTTCTTTCACGATGAGATGAACTGTTGCTTCATCTCAGTGTCGTACCCGTACACCCAAGTTTGTAATGATTCTCAACGTGAAGGATGGGTCATCCCCGGCACGCTGATGGAGTTCTTGGGGACTTTGCCGCGATGTTCCTTCTGCTTCTGGGTCAGCAGGCTGGGGACAGACTTGGCAGCAACACGGTGCATATTCAAATCACACGTGCGGATTGCCTGAATTGTTCAGTATGACACGCTGACAATATTGTGGATTGTTCTCCGGCGATCATCATGCACAAGTTGCAGAATGGTTTTAATATTTCAGGGGTTGAGCTCGTTGAAGGTCTTCCTGATATCTCTTTGTCTTCCAGGGATGTTCTTCCACTCTCTTCGAACGACTCATTGCAGCATCGCTGAATCATGTCAAACCTCTCTGTAACTAAAACAGAGCCCAGTTTCACACGGAATTTCATGTTCGCACTTTGTTCTAACTTGCTTTTCATCCATGTATTCAGACGTGGTCAGAATTGCACCACGTGTACACCACGTTGCTCCCGATGTACACAGGACGATGTCTTTTGGCACACTCCCTGGTGCTCCCTGTGACTGTGCGTGCAGCCTCGTGCTGCTGTCTGTTGCCGTGTTACCAAACTCTTCTCGAAACTTTTTAATATGAACTCGTATGAGGTATTGTTCTTTAGTAAATAGACATGAGTACTTGGTTAATTGCTGAAGTAAGAACTTTGGTGTTAAATTGGAAAAACATCCAAGTCGGGCTGAATCACACCACGCTTGTCGTTTATTATTTTCCTGCAATGTGTTTTATTTCTTGCTTAATTTATGCCTGATACATGTGATGTAGAATTTGTAGTTTCGTAAAAAGTTTGAAAAATTTTAATGAACTTATGATGAGTGATAAGCGAGTGGTAATAAGTGTGTTATAAGAGTAATTTACCCCTTTAGCTGTTATTAGAAACCAGGCGTTATGATAAATGTTAATGATAAATGTATGATAATGAGTGTAAAGAGTTAAAGTCATGTCCTGTGGTGACGTCACACAGTTTTAAAATAAAAATCCGGAAGTTTTTTTTTTTTTTTTTGGTTTAATGCTTCTTTACAAAATGAGACTCGTTTCAAAGTTAGACTTCAGGAGGACTTTTCATATCTGTGGGCCACCAGGAACAACATTTTAACTTTAATTTAACCGAACTAGTGCTTTAGTCTGAAGAGGTAAAGGAGGAGGAGGAGGAGGGGCGGGTAGGCTAGGCTAGTCTGAGGAAGCTAAGCTATGCTAGCTTTCCATGCTAGCTTTCATGGTCACCGGACATCGCAAATAGTTCTTCATGTAAAAAAACTAAATCCTCCTCCAAAATCATGGGGAACGGAATGAACAAGGTAATGTCGACCCAAAGTATCTCTAGAGAGAGCTGTTGTAATGACTGGTTGTAGTTGTAGTTGTGTCTTAAGGAAATAACTAGAGGAGTAACCAGGCTAGGGCTGTAGTTTAAACGAGTGGCCGCTGCGTATGGAAGTGCACTATGACGTAATGGAGACTGTAGAGTATCTAGTGCACTATGTAAGGAAAAAGTA
Organism: Dinotopterus cunningtoni; assembly: GCA_028565755.1. Taxonomy (NCBI): domain Eukaryota; kingdom Metazoa; phylum Chordata; class Actinopteri; order Siluriformes; family Clariidae; genus Dinotopterus; species Dinotopterus cunningtoni. The sequence goes on from JAOTRS010036998.1 coordinate 9,823, forward strand.
GGTATTTAGGATACGGCTCATGTTACTGCAAGCTCAGGTCAGGTGAAATGGCAGAGATTCCATGTGCATTAATTTTTTAGTTAGTTAGTTAGTTAGTTAGTTTGTTTGTTTCTTTGTTAATTCAAAATCTTTACAATGTACTATTCATTACTGTTGACCCATATATACCCATTAAACTATTTAAATCCTTCTTCTTCTTCTTAATAATAATAATAATCACATACTGTTTATTCTACTTAAAAATATTCTTAAATATATACATAAAATATATAAATGTTATT
>JAOTRS010037022.1:0-10102 GCA_028565755.1 Dinotopterus cunningtoni
CCCTGCTGGGTCTTAGTGCGCGTCTCTCACTGGTATAATCAACATCCGTGCACGCGTGTACTGTTTACTATAACACTCTGACCATTTGTGTGTGTAAAACATATTTTATTGTGTTTGTAAGGGTGTGTGTACAGCGCGTGTGTACTGTTTCTTATAACACACGTGTGTCCGCATGTGTAAAGCAAAAGAAAGTCTCGTTAGAAGGTTAAAAATCCATTTTCTCTCTCTGTCATTATGTGTGCGCGCGCATAATTTGACACCGTGCCGGTTCACTGTCGGGATTTATTTTAATTTTTTTTAAAAGTAAAGTGCAGGTTAATTTGTTTTATTTTTACTTCATATTTTTTGAATAATTATTTTTATGTATTTATTTTTTTGGAATGTGTAACGAATAATTTGTGTTTCCATTATTTCTTATGGAAAAATTTAATTTGGTTTACTGTAAGGGATCACCCCTAGAGGGCGCTGTGTGCCCTAAAACTGTGTATGTGTGTTTTGTGTAGTTTTATGTTTTTGGACTCAGTTTCCCAGAATACACCTCAGTCAGGTGATGAGAGCGCTCACCTGAACCGAGGTAGCTCATTAGTTCCTTTATAAATAGCTGTTGGTTCTGGGAAACTGGGTCGAGCATTGGTTATGTAAAGTGGGCGTTTGTTTTGTGTTGGTTTTGTTCAGTTTTAGTTGGCATTTGTTTTATGGAGCTGTGTAGTTAACTTTTACATTTGGTCTGTTAAGTTGGTGTTGTTAGTTTGTCTCTTTGTCTGTGAGTATTCTTGTCTGTGTAATACCTTAGTATGTTTAGTTACCGTTGCTGTCTGTATGTCTCCTTGTCTCAGTGTCTCCTAGTGTAAGCTTAGCCTCTAGCGTGGTTAGCCCCTAGTAGGATTAGCCTCTTGTGTGTTTACCCTTGTGTGTTTCCTCTCTTGTAATATTTAGTTCTTAGTCTGTTTAACTACTAACCTGCTTAGATCCTAGTCTGTTTAAATCTTAGTCTGTTTAGTTACTAACCTGTTTAGCCACTATCCTGTTTAGTTCTTAGTCTGTTTCATACCTAGTCTGCTGTGTACCTAGTGTGTTTATCTTTGGCTACTAGTCTGTTTAGCAGCTAGCAAGTTTAGCTACCATCCAGCTTAGCAGCTAGTGTGCGTAACAGCTAGTGGGCCTAGCCAAGACTGTCTAGTATGTTTAGTCCCTTATTGGTTTAATCCCTAGTATTTTTTGATACCAGTCTGTTTTCTAGTATGTTTAGTCTAGTATGTTTAGTCCCTTGTCTGGTTAAGCCCCTAGTCTGATGTCCTACTCTGTATAAGTTATTTAATGTTTCGTTTAAAACATGCTCCAGCAGAAAGCCAACTTCCTTTGTTCAAGTATTGTTTAAAGTTCATGTTAGTTTCATGTTTTGTTTTGTTTAATAAAAAAAGACTCTATGTGCATCTATGCCTCAACTCACAAGCTCACTACCCCAACAGCATATATTCAGTATCTGATGCAAGAATAGCATTTGGAAAATCTCAAGCTTGTTAAGATCAAACTTGAGGAGCACCCTTGTCTCAGATCCATAAATGATTATTGAAAGATTGGCACACTTGAGTGAGGCTAAAACCAGTCCACAAGTTCAGAGTCAGGCCCCACTTTTCAAACTTTGTTGGCCCCGCACGTTGGATGAGTTGTGAATGTGAGAGCGAGAAAGAAAGAGAGGTGATCCAATGCTGGTGAAATCTAGGGAGCACTGTTTTTGAGTCGAAGTTGTTAGTCACCCGCAACAATAAAAGCAGCATCTGAATGTGTTGACTGTTGTGTGCTAATGGTTGCATTTAGTTCTTTCATTGCAAGCTTGGCATTACATGGGAACGTATACAGTAGTAACAATAATTGATGTGAATTCTTTGGGCAGATAAAGTGGGTCTATACTTAACATAAAAAAATTCCAGGTTAGGTGAGCAGTGTCTCCTAGTGACACCTCTGGGCTTACTGGAGACAAATGCTCTCCTGTCTGCCGGGAAAACATAATGTTCAGCTAGCTCGATAGTGCTATCTGGAAAGCTGCTATTCAATCATGTTAATCCTCAAATTGCTGGAGATGTGCAGTTGTAGCTCATCCTTGGTTGATCAGTGACTAAACATTAGCGAGGAAAATGCTGGGTAAAGAGAGCCGATGTGGCATTAGCTTTAGCTTAGTTCTCATGTACCTAGTAAAATATCCAAACAGGAAGGCATTGAAGGTAATCCAACCTGTAGGTGACAAAAGTATGTACTTTTTTTTCTTCATTGTGTAGTGAAATTATATGCATCATATTAGCAATATTTTGAAGATGAAAGAAGTCTGTCCTAGGAATATAATCTACATTAGCATCTAAAGTAGCAATCACATTAAGGTAATTTGCTGTTGCACATGATGAAATAAAAAGGGACAGCCAGATTTAGTACATAATCAGAAAGCCTACGTCTAGCTGCATGTGGTCCTTGTACCAATATTCTGTTGCATTCATTGTATTACCGGGATCTAATTAAATATTGGACTTTTCAATCTATTTTTTTCTGCCCAACAGTATTGCTAGTACTCAATCAGCCTAACTTGAGCTCTATCTGCTACTGATGCCATTGATACCCTGTGCAAGTGTCTTCTTACTCATCTTTTTAATTATTTGCCTTGCATTTTAACTCGGGAATGTAGTTTAACAGCCTTTCTCTAGCTAATGCCAGTCTTTGGGTGGCTCTTTGTGGTTGGCTAATTGAGAAGTATTAAAATATGAAAAAATTAAATGTTTTTGTATTGCTCAATCCTGGATTATATGTAGTATGTTGTTTACTGGATTATTTACATCTGCAGAATATCAATAGCACCAGAAATAACTATAAAACTATATGCTTACACATAGTTTAAAGACACTGTGTCAAATTAGGTATCGCTTGCCAGCCTCACTATATACACAGAGATTCATGTTGTACAATTTGCAAACAGGCTGAAATATGCTTTTGTGTTGTCCCCACAATCTAATCTGTGTACCCCGGTCGATTCTTGGCTCAGTGGCACAGAGGTGATGGCTGTTGATTTCAGAAACCTTCTATCTCTGACCACAAACTCTAGTTGTACAAAACCTGAGGACAACTCTATCATGACCATATTCTTACACTTCACTGGTCACCCTGCTTTCCTTCTGCTAAAATAAGGTTTCGGAACAGAGGTGCTAAGGCTGTTGACTAAGCCTAGACAGCTAAAGAAGCATATTATACAGAACTAATCAATAGAAATGCTAATAGACCTAAGAAACTGTTAAACACTGTAAATGCCATCTTAAATCATAGTGCGGCTACTGTTGCTTCATAGACGCTTACTTTGAAAACCTGTAAGAGGTTTCAGAAATTCTTTGTTGATAAAATTTCCAATACAAGAATATCCATCTCACCCACAGGTACCAATCCCTAAGAAACAACTTATCCTATTAGTTTCCTTTAGTTTCGGTCAGTGTTTCCGCAGCAGTCCATATTGGTTGAGCAAGTTAAAACCATAAACTGTCCTGTAGATGTTATAAAGCAAAAATAAGTGGTGGTGATGGAAAGCTAAAATGATGGTATGATAATACCGCTCTTATACGAAGGACTGATCACTTAAATCTAAGTTACTTAATGTTTGATTTAATTGCTATTGTGCTCAATACAAGAGAGAAAGAGTATCCTATATTATGTTATGATGGTTATTTAAGTGTTTCCATGTATTCACAAAGAATGTAATATGATGTGTATTACATCTTTGCTAAACGGTTTATGGAATAGGATGTGTTAAGCTTAGTTAAACAATTTTGTTGTATTTGTTTACATTTTATTTAACTAATATTTATTAATTCAATTCAATTTTATTTGTATAGCACTTTTAACAATTGTCATTGTCGCAAAGCAGCTTTACAAAATCAGAAGAGCTATTTAAGTTTGTGTATGAATCAAAATGGTCAGATAGTCCCTCATGAGCAAGCCGAGGGCGACTGTGACAAGGAAAAACTATCTGAGATGGCAATAGCAAGAAATATTGAGAGGAACCGGACTCCAAAGGGAACCCATCCTCATTTGGGTGAAACAGAAAGCAGGAATTGATCTGCATTCATACTGTATGTTAGGTGGCAGACAGTTGATGTTAATTGATGTTAATATAGAGTCCAGGTAGTTGTTGGAGGCTCAGGTAGACTTGTAGCAAATTTCAGTCCTGAACTATCGAGCGACCGCAGCCAAGTCAAGTCCTCAGAGAAACAGCTGTCAACATCAGTCGAGGCCAGAACTGTCTACATGGTAGAGTGAAACCGTCCCCAGATACACAGGGCATCCATGTGACGAGATCTCCAACCAGAAGCAGGGCACCAGGATGAGTCAGACAGGTCCAGAGGCCAGAGGGAGTATGGATCACTGGCAGCTCAGGAATGACGTGTAGCTCGAGAGAGAGAGAGAGAGGGGGAGAGAGAACAGGAGAGGGGAGAGCAGAAGAGGAGAGATAACAGTTGGGTATGGTCACAGTCACATAATGTATAAGGTGAATGTACAGTATATTTAGTGTAGTGTGCCTAGACTTAAACACTGTGTCCGAGTCTCGAACACTATTTGGAAGGCTATTCCATAACTTTGGTGCTTTGTAAGAAAAAGCTCTGCCCGTTGCTGTAGTTTTCATAATACGCGGTACTGATAAGCAGCCTGTATCCTTTGATCGAAGTAGGCGTGGCGGATCATAAGACACTAGCAGTTCACTCAGATACTGCGGCGTGAGACCATTTAATGATTTATATGTCAAAAGTAGTATTTTAAAATCAATGCGGAATTTCACAGGGAGCCAATGAAGTGAAGATAAGATAGGGGTGATGTGCTTGTATCTTCTGGTTCTAAAGCGGACTCTCGCTGCTGCATTTTGAACTAACTGAAGCTTGTTTATACACCTAGTTGAACAACCAGACAGTAAGACATTACAGTAGTTCAACCTAGAGGTGATAAAAGCATGAACTAGTTTTTCTGCATCGTTTACTGACAATATATTCCTTAACTTGGCAATATTTCTGAGGTAAAAGAATTCTATCCTGGTGATATTGTCTCCATGAGCTTCGAATGAAATGAAAAGACTAGAATTTATGATCACACCCGAGGTCTTTCACTGTTGCACTTGATACAACAGAAAGATCATCTAAAGTTAGTGTGATCTAAAATCTTGCTTCCAGCTGCATACGGTCCTATGACTAGAACTTCTGTCTTATCAGGATTAAGCAGAAGGAAGTAATTAGCATTCAGTCTCTTATATTCTTTCCACATTGCTCAATTTTAGCAAGCTGTTTTTTTCTCATCTGGTTTTGCTGAGACGTATAACTGTGTTTCATCAGCATAACAATGAAAACAAATACCATGCTTACGGATTATGTTGCATGTAAAGGGGAAAAAAGCAGTGGCCCTAAAACCGAACCCTGTGGAACACCAAACTCCACTAGAGAACATGCAGAATAATCACCATTTAAATCTACATACTGATAACAATCAGTCAAATAGGATCTGAGCCAGGAGAGTTAAGGCTGTTCCCTTAATTCCTATCACATTTTCTAATCTGTGAAGGAGAATACTATGATCAATGGTGTCAAAAGCTGCACTGAGGTCGAGTAACACGAGGATAGTGACGCAACCCTGATCAGTGGCAATAGGAGGTCATTTACTACTTTAACAAGTGCTGTCTCTGTGCTTTGATGAAGCCTAAATCCTGACTGATACAGTTCCTGTATGCTATTTCTATGTAGATTCTGTTATTTCCGGCACTATCTGTTTGAGAAAATGTGTCGGTATAGAATCTAATATACAGGTTGATGAATTTGCAGAAGAGATGAGGGAACTTAGTTCATTCTCTTCAAGGGGAGTAAAGTATTCTAGGTTCCAATCTGACATGGTTAGTTTAACATCTGCATGAATTACATTGTCCGGTTTCAAAGCCTCAATTTTATACCTTATATTTACAATTTTATTATTAAAAAAAGTTAATGAAGTCCTCACTATTAAAGGATGTTGTTGATTTTCTGCAGTGGTCTTATTTCTGACTAATTTGGCTACGGTATTAAATAGAAATCTAGGATTATTTTTGTTATTTTCTATAAGAGTGGAGAGATACATTGATCTAGTTACACTAAGAGCTATTCTATAGTTCAGTATTAGAAGTAGTGATTGAACTATTATTTATTAAAAGTAATGATTTACCTATTATTTATCAGAAGTAGTGATGTATCGACCACTTAGTTCAATCCACTCTGTACAATTGTTGTGTAACCTGCAAAGCTGTCAGACACAAGAATTAAAAAGTGATTCCAGAGTTGATCCTCATGTCCCCTGTAGTTGGCTATGGCTTTTTTCGAGTTTGAAGCAGAAGCTGATGTGCAAATTCCCAGATAACTAGACAGATGTTATATCACCTATATTTGTTTTTAACCTATTATGCCTCTTTATTTTTGCCATAATTAATATCTCTTTCTCTAAAGGTCTGGTATTAATAAAGACATCAAGCTTTAAACCAAGTTTCTTTATTAATTACTGACCTATCTTCAAACTTTCATTCATCCCCAAAATTTTGGAAAAACTCTCAAAATTTGTGTATTTGTGTATCAGGTTTCCTCCCTACTCTGTTTTTATCACTGCAGGTAACTTTAACCAGTATAATTTACGGACTGTATTTCCTAATAATTATCAGCACATGGCCATTCCCACGTGTGATAAAAACACATTAGGTCACATTTACAGCACCTGAATCACCTAGATCACCTCGCCCCCTCTTCGAACATTTGGACCAAGTTTCTCTTTTACTGAACAGTTTCTTAGGTCTATTACTGTTACTTTACAGCCTACAGGTAAAGACTGAAACAAATAAATCCTGTCAACCATACACGTTAAACTCTGAAGCACCCTGCAGGACTGTTTTGCTAAAACAGACTGGTATGTGTTTAAAGTTGTAACCACTCTGGAGGACTCTTCTGTCAGTATACAGGACTATGCTGAATATATGACTTCAGCACAAACTGGGCTACAGTAATATTTGAGTAGCATGTATGTGCAAGTTTTTGTATGTTGGAAAAAAAATTACAGTTATGCATGGTTTTTGAAAAAAAAAAAAAAAAAAAAAAATAGGTCACTGAAATAAGGCCACAAACCACATTTGTGTAAAAGACTTTTGTAAAATGGATCTTGTAGCCTGAAGTTATTACTGTGACTATCATCCTGCTCACCCATTCACAGAAAACAATATGGTAATTTCCATTTTCTAGGACACTTTTTATTTAGAAAGGCTGTATGCGAGGAGGTGTAAATGATCATGAATAATGCTTTAATTAACACCAGAGAAGACAAAGACCTTCATAATTAGTGGCATAATTGCCCCTTGTAGACATGTATGAGACAGAGGGAAGTACAAGAAAATAAACATATTTTTTGTTTGTAGTTTATTTAGAATGTAGTTAACTGACAGGAAAAACTACGCACTCTTACAACCTAGACATAAACTACTGACTCACAAAGAAAATGTCCAGGATTGAGTGGAGAGGGACAGAGATGATCTTCTACACAGATGGTTCATTTATGGCATAAATATGGCTGTGCAAAATACAATGAAAAAAGGCTGTTAGGTTTGTGAAAGCACACTTTTACATCCTATACACAGTTATACATCTTTATGCCACTCTTGAAAAGCAGTTCCTGTTCGACTGAAGACATAAGTGAACATGGCATACCTGGCATTTCCATGATGTTTTTTGCTTCTTACCTGCACTGATTTGCAATGCACACAGACCCTGTGACCAGCAGTGACAACATTCCTATCACCCAAGGTCAGTCCATGTACTGGTTGTATGCAGTTACAGGTGCAGACTGATACTTATGGTGTGTCCATCCACTTCAAAAATACAACAGTTCAATTTGTGGAACCCCAGTTGTGTTCCCATGCAGGCAGGAACCGCACAGTGTCTTCATCAGTCTGTGTTTTCCATGAAACAGGGATGGGCCGTCTGTATCTTACCTGTTTGCATTTGCTTTCTATCAAACAGGTGGGTGATTATTTTCACTGTCACAACTGTTTATAAAAAAGAAAGAAAAAAAATCATAACACAATAAAATAAACAACTGTATATTATCATCAATTACTAATGACCATGCATAAAGAACAACACAACACAAGCTTTTGTAATGTCAGCAACTTACATTACAACTTCTTTACTTAACTCACAGTTATGTAAACTTACAGCTACATAACTATTGTATGTATTTACAAAATAAAGTATTTTAAAGTGCGAAATAACATTATAGATAGCAGGGTCATAAGCTAATCAAAAACTGAACCAAATAGTAACCATAAACAAAAGCTATACAAAACGGGGTGAAATACATTGGAACATTTACACCACAGCTGACAACCATCTGTAATCTACATAAGGCATTAGCTTAGCCACCGGGAGCTAGCATGTTTGTGATAAGCTACATAAGGCAGTATGTTAGCATGATTAGTAGTGTTCTCTACATGCCGCCTATGTTAGTGACACTGAAAGACAATGTTACATATAAGCTGGTCGAAGCTAGCCAAAATGAGGCAAAATAATATCAGTTTTATATTACCAGAATAGGGATTATATGAGACTTAATAACTTACCCATTGTAACAGCTTGCTGGATTTTCCTTCTCTGTTTTCTGTCGGAGTTGCAATGTTGTTCTGAGGAAAAGCTAAACTCCTCCCACTGTCCAGAACATTCTGTAGAGCTTCAGAAACCTGTAGAGCATGCGACATCTTCCACACATGCAGGAAACTCAGTAAATCTTAGTGTGTGTGTAGGTGAATTGCAATCGTCCTGAAGTACCATGCAAAGTATACTTCACAGGGTGTTCAGCCATGTTAACTGTGATTCCAAACCGCAAGAAGCAAAAGTGTTCAGTTCAAAAGAACTGCGAATGGTGTAGGAAACGAATGAACAACAGGTCTTCACTTCACTGGAAAAGGGAATGAAAAACTTTCCATAAGTCATTGTGTCTCGCTGGAATGTGAAAAAATGGAGCTTGAAAAAGGATTTTATTTATATTTATAATCATTATTATCGAGGATGACATAATATTAAAAGTACACGATAATTGACATTTTAATTTAATCAAGTAATCTTTAGTATTATATAGGCTAGTAATTTGTAAAGAAATAATAAATCTCTGTACATCTTTCATCTTACAATCAATTATTATTATTAATCAATAACTTATTTACTAATTATACACGTTTCAATAGTATGTTTTATAATGGTATCAGTTTTTGTTTCAATAAATAGTCAATATTTAATTTCTATAGTGTGAATTTCCACAGCAGCAGCGACAGGTTATCCGAGGCTTACGGTACCATGGTAATGCACAGAGGAAGTGACGGCTGTGCTGGTGACTTTGCAGGGTGTTTTGAATGGTGGAGTTTAATCGAGGGAAGTTCCCTTCACCTACATTCACTGTACAGGGAGTAGGGAGCACCCTGTAAAGTACACTTCAGAATGGAACACAGACTGTGTGTCTGTCAAGTCAAGTTTTATTGTCACTTTAACCATATACAGTTTAGTACACAGTAAAACGAAACAATGTTCCTCCAGGACCAAGGTGCTACATACAATATAAATTAACAACATAAATTAACACAGACTAACCAGCTATCTAAGAAACCTAATTAGCTGGCTAGCTGGAACAAGACAGATTGACATTTTAATAGATAATGTTACACAGTCTGGATGTGTGTGCCCAAATGCTTCGGTGCCTTATTCCAGATGGGAGGAGGGTGAAGACTGTGTGATGGGTGTGTCCGATCAGCGACAATGCTGGTGACTTTGGATGCAGCGTGTGGTGTAGATGTCTTCGATAGAGGAAAAAGAGACCGGATGATCTTCTCTGTTGTCCTCACTATTCGCTGTAGGGTCTTGCAGTCCGATGTGGCAAAATTCCCAAACCAGACAGCGATGCAGCTGTTCAGGATACTCTCAATAGTCCATCTATAGAAGGTGGTGAGGATCAGTGGTTTAATTCAATTCAATTTTATTTGTATAGCGCTTTTAACAATTGTCATTGTCGCAAAGCAGCTTTACACAATCAAAAT
>JAOTRS010037049.1:0-10102 GCA_028565755.1 Dinotopterus cunningtoni
GAAACAATATTGTTTTAGGCTAACTAATTATACACAATTCTTCGTTGTACTTGGTCTGGCTTTTAGATAAAGTCCTTTCGTGCGCCATCTGGCGGATATTCATTGAAGCACAACACATTTATTTAAATTCCTGAATGTTGCTTGTGGGATTTCGCAGCACGGTGCATTCTTAATGGTCACATCTGTACATTACTGCACAGTGACATTGTTTATTCTTCGCATATCCCATCTTCTTATTAGGTTAAGCTGGGGTCAGAGTGCAAGGTCAGCCACTATACAGAGCCCCTGAAACAGACAGGGTTATGGGTCTTGCTCAAAGGCCCAACAGCGGCAACCTGGTAGAGCTGGATGTGTGTGTGTGTGTGCTTACGTGTGCTTATTTGGTCTGTGATGGATTGGGCCTCCCACAACCCTGTACAGGATAAGCAGTATAGAAAATGGGTGAGAGTGACTGTGTGTGGTTTATTGCATTATAAGAGATTTATTTAGTTACTGTGCTTATATTTCATATATAGCCTTGAAGGTGGGGTGCAAGGATTTAATTTATGTATAGCATATGAAAATGCTCCAAAAACACTAAAACTAACTAACATTTACACTACAGCACATATAAACACTAAGATACACTCTGGGAAACACTTCTCTGGTATATTTTAAAGGGTTTGTACTTATGCTTAATAGGGATGTTTGATCTATATAGAATGGCAGGAAAAAAGGAATGAAAGATTTCCTTCATCATTATGATGAAAGTACCAGTATGAGCGGTTCCCAACCATGCCTGGCACATTTGAGTGTTTTCTCTGCTCTCAGCACACAAGATTGAACTAATCAGCTACTTAACAGCCTTTTTTGAATAGAAGTGGGTGTGATGGAGCAGGGAAAACACTTAAATCTGCCAAGTAGGGGTCTTTCAGCACCAGGGTTGGGAACCATAACACCTAGACATCAGTGTTGTGTTACTCGTTATGCCTCTTTAGTCTAGAATGCCAGTATGCTCCTTGGAAGCACATGCTGAAATGGCTTTGCACTGGATTGGTGAGTTCAGTGTGAGTTATCAAAGGTGAGCGAAGGTGGCATTTTGAGGGAATCTTCTTTGTGGTTTTATTGTGTACTAACAACCAGACAGTTGGCATATAAAGGTTGTTAACAAACATCAGTAAAAGAAAAAAAAATCAACAACAATTACATCAACAACCTCCACAGGGGTGCTTTATTAAATCCACTGAAAGTGAAATTCTAGAGTAAGATTTACAAGATGCAAAGCACTCATCAGCTGTAAGATTCTGAAGTCAAATTAAAAATTTGCAAATAAAAACAGGGTTGAGCCTCAAACAGATGTTAGTTGGTATGTGTGTGTGTGTGTGTGTGTGTGTGTGTGTGTGTGAGAGAGAGAGAATGGAAAACTAATGCGATGCTCTTGTCTAGGGCAGTATATTTAAGTTTTTAAAATATAGCAATGTATTTTGAAAAGTAATTTTAGAATGAGACAATATTGTTCGTATCGATATAGTTTGATGTGTTTCATGACCTGTTTCTTCTGTGAAGCCATGCCAGCATTTGCATCTCTCCACTTGCGCACTCTGCACTGCCCAATCTTCCCCTACTTTCACTCTGTGCCTGCTCAGAAACCTGGTATTGACAATTTGTGCTACCATGTTTAAGCACATTAAAGCTCTGCAGTCTACCTCAGTGGACAACTTCAACAAATAGTCAGAGCATGTAGTTAATAGTGTTGCTAATTTTGTTCCGTTTACATTTTTATTGTTGTATTAAACTCTATTTTAATCAATCTCCTGTTGAGCAACTGAAGGAACATTATCAGAGATGGGTGTATATATATTTTTTTTATTTAGCATAGGTTATTTATTTAAATTTTATTGTTTTTATGTAAATTTTATGTGTTGAGATTGGAACCCTGTCTTTTATATACATTTTATATTGATCACAGTTTTATAGCCTTGTCTATTAGATGAGCATGACCACTGACCACACTGAATTTTTTAAATAAATAAATAATTAAAAACACGAAATACTGCTGATCATTCTTACCCTATATTACTGAAAAACAACAGGATTAATCATAAACTATGCAGGGACATGCAAAAAAAAGCCTTCATCAGTAATACAGTTAAGATAAAAAAAATATGAAAGTTGAGATGCATGTCGATTTAGATGGCGCACCTAAATTTTACGTGGATGATTCCAAGCTTATGAATAAGTAGCACAATGATGCTAGTGCAAAAAGTTATTCTGAATTCTCAATTTGCCTCCATCTGAGACATAATCCAGTGGTTGTCTGACCTGAACATGACAATTGACTTTTGCGAGCTACTATTGGTTGCTTCAGTAGGATGTTGAGAAAACACATTGTATGCTATTACTTGGACTAGCATCCAATTAAAGGTCAGTTCTTGCCTTCTGTCTAGTGTACCTGGTATAGGCCCTGGATCAATCGTGACCGTGACAAGGATGAAGTTGTTAGCAAAGAAATATACTGTACTTGCTATGGTAGCCAGCAGAATGGGCCGCCATTACCTGCCATCGCAAAAGTGTCCTACTACATACAACAAATATATGACTTTTAACCCAATATTCTGATTTATTTGTTATCTTTTAATAATTTCTCATTTAATTGCTGGCAGTGGGTCAATTTTCCTGGGTTATTTAAAGAAGAGCCCGTTCACTGTGTGAAACTGTGTTTCTCTACAGAGCATGTGCGATCGTCAGTACACCCTTCTTGCATTTACTGCCTCTCAGTACACCGCCCGCATAGTAGCAGGATAAACAGGTACAGGGGTGGTATTGTGTGAGGGAACTGTCCGCTCCTAGTTAATTGATAGTGGATGGACAGATTTTTAAGAAGTGTGGGCAAATATACTTGGGTGGCCGTCAATGTACTTGGGCGACCCCCCCACGAGTATACTCAGTGTGGGAACCACTAGCAGCTGAATAACGATACCTGATTCCTTTGACTACAGTAGGCCATAAGTAATTCCTCTTCATTTTTGCCAAAGAAACTTGTGGAAAGTCAGTTCAGGTCATAGTAAAGTGAATAAGTCAATACATTTAAATATAAACAAAGTGTATGTAAACTTTTGACCCGCTGAGAATGGGATATAGTACTTAAATAAATCGGTCTGATAGCTACTGACAGCACTGGAACTTGCAAGCATGAAATTACTGTAGTTTAAAAGCTTTTATTTTATATGTAAGTAATGTTACCCCTTTACTGTATGATTTGTAATATGAGGTTTTCCTAATCTCTTAGGCTGTATAAAACTAATGCTGCCTGTCTGTGAATAAGGTAATCAGGTAAAATTTAGAATAAGTTTGTCAAGATACAAATATCTTCCTTCCTCCCGCTTGCCTTCCTTCACAAAGCTGTTAGGAAGACAAATAGAGAGATTAAGGAGGCTTAAGAAATCCAAACCTCTTAACCCAGAGCACCCAAAGTATTCACTGCCAACTGCCACTACAGCACACCCCAGGGGTCTTGCAGAGCCATGCCCCTTTGAGCCAGATTCACCTCGGTGGCACAAGGGGAACAGGTGGGTTTAATGTTTGATTTTAATGTTTTATCTTGCAATGATGTTTTACATCATAATAAAACAAGTACACAATGGACTTGTTTACCCTCATACTGTACCTTTACTAACCAACATTATAAAATAGAAAGCCATGAATGAGTACATCTGCAGGCAACAAGCCCTCTTACACAGAAACCACACGTGCTCCCCTCTGCAATCACAGGTCTTCATGTGTCAAATATGACTTCTAGACAAAGAAGATAGCAAAGAACTAATTTTAATAGAAAAGGAAAAAAGAAACTATTAGTGTACATGAACTTGCTAGTACTTTTATATGTTGGGCTATGTTTTTTTCATGTCTATACATGTTATTTCATGTTATTAGAATAAAATGAGAACGAGTGGTGAAATGAGTGAATGCGATTGCTATGTCATGCTTAGTTTTATTTAAATTTTCATTTAAAAGTATGTTATTAAAATTATAATAAAATGTTGCTACAGAGATTTATAAATTGAAAATGATAATAAATGACTAGGTGACAGTCAGGGTGCAGTCAGTATTTATGACCAGTAGAGCTATAAGATTTAATCAATGATGCAATTTGATTAATCTTTTGTCAATTTAATTAATTTAACCGATGGATTAGTTTTAAATTAATATTTCAAACTTGAAATATAAAAAATATACAGGTAAACTTTTAAATGTTAAATTCTTTTAAATTGATGAATTCTTTAAAAATGTGATACGGTTTCTTCAGAAATCTTCCCCACTTTGCTTCTTTTGATTTTATGGGGTGGTTGGGGCAATACTGCCACCTGCTGAAACATGGTGCAGAAGAATAAAAAAAAAAAATCATATATCAAATATCTGACATAACGTGTAAAACAAATTTTTGTTTTTATTTCTTCAAACTCTACTTTAATTCTTAGATATAGCTGCTTGAGACAAATCAGACAATAAATGTTAGGCCTCTTGAGTCAAGTTGAATGGCCAAAGATCAAATTGAATTGCATAGTCTACCAAAGATTCAAGGGTCTAATGGCCAAGGACCTTTATTCCTTACATGTGCGATTATACACACATGTGAACAACTGAAAGAGGCTGAAAGATTGCATTCCTCATTTTTTGCACCCACTTGGGTTTTTGTTTTCCTTTTTCAGGGTGTATTCCTTATTTTTCTGCCTTTGCAAGCAGCTGCCTGAGCACCTCTGCACTGGCAGCATGTCAGTATAAGCCACAAGCCTTGAAACTAACCATCCATCTCCTAACAACCACTGGCAACTAACTTCTCATTCTAGTCTGATGTTTAGTGTCTTGGTGAATTCACAGATTTAACTTGCCTATCCAGTATACAACTTTACTGGAGTCCATTTGTGCCTAATTAAATTCATTGGGCATAAGTAGATGAGGCATACATCTGTCTAAATAAGGCTTTACAATAGATAGTGTATGTCTGAGTGAAAACAAAGCCTGAAAACAGAATAGTAGACCCTTCATTCTCAAATGAAAGAGATTTGGAACAACAGTCTTCCCACATCTACTAAAACATTTTGCCTTTTAAAGATAATTGCAAAAGTAGATTGGATTGCACACACACACACATTTCTGATCCTGCAATGGTTTTGTATCTCTGTACAGTATATTGTATTATTATTTTAAAGTTACTCAGACATTATTTACACATTTTGGTGTTTAACACAGTGATTGCTCTAGGACAGAAGCTATTTTTCAGTCTGTTTGTTCATGCTTTAATAGTTCTGTAGCGTCAGCAGTCCTGTGAAGCTCTGCAGGATGCTCATTAGGGATGCAGTGATAATCAAATTAGTCAACTAATTTTATTATCGATTTGTTCATGACATTCTCGTGCTTGATTCCCGCGTGACCTGTGCTCCCTCTGACATGTCGGTGTTTGTCTTAAATCAGTAACAGCCCGATGGCAAAAACATTCATGAGCAGAGATCTCCTAAATGTGGGAAAATTTCTCTCTTAACCCACCGCAGCAAAACAGCTGCTAGAATCATGGGGAAAGACTTTGTGCCAGTGAGCGTGTGGCCACTTTGTGAAGGATGAGAGAGTCAAGTTAGTGGAGAAGAATTCACACCTGAAGATAATGTGGAGAATTACTGCTGTGAGTCCGTGTTTTATTTCCAGTTCTCTTTGATAAACATTAGCTTAAATTTGCATGCATGCACATGCAAATTATTGCTGACTCTTGAGCTCTGCTTTTAATACAGTAGTGCCCTATAAACTGGCACTGCACAGATAGAGTCCCACAAACGGAACAATCTCAGCAACCTGTGATTAACCACCACATTCTGTTCATGGATTCACATATGCATGCGAAACCCAGTACACATTTAAAGCTCATTGAGCTGAACAACTTTTATATTGCATATCATGGGCTCAACTCAACAGGAAGTCAGTTATTTTGTGTCGTTTGCCAAAACGGACCTGAAGAAATGATATACTTCCCCTGAGGAATTTATTCAATTGCCACCAAACTGGGCCTATGTGATCTAAAGACATTGAGGATGCCAAATTGTAGAGGGATTTTTGATATTTCAAATGGGTCAAAAGAGACGATGCCTTAAACTTATGCCGAAAAGTGGTTAATAACGTTCTTTGGAACATTACATTGATTGACATCATAGTGTGATGCTTTTTTTCCCAGCATCTGGGGATTTTTGGAGGTCTAAATATAAAATTTATTTAAAAAAAAATTGATAGAAAAACTTTTCTTAAATTGTCATAATGGTATTGGGATATCCCCTTTAAATGTATGTGCCCACTGTGCCCACTTTCTTTCTGATGTGCCCGGGTGGCGATGCAACTATATATAATTTTTTTTTTATTTTTTAATTTTACTTATACAATGCTTTTAACAATGGTCATTGTCTCAAAGCAGCTTCACAAAATAAAAAGAAAATTTATGGCAGTGTGTATGAGTAAGAAAAATGTGTTTAGATAATAATGAGATTGTAAGATAATAAGCAAGCCAATAGGAAGAAACCTTGAGAGAAACCAGACTCATGAGGGAACCCATCCTTATTTGAGTGATCATGGATAACAGGAATTATATAATGACATAATTTGTTAGGCTGCTGGAAGTTGTCAGAAGTTGTCCAAGTTATCATGGAGTCCAGTTCAGCACAGGGATGAGTCCGCAAGTGCAGAGGACAGAGGGGGGTCTGGATCACTGGGAGCTCAGGAGCAGCATGTGTAGATTCAAACCATCATGAAGCAGAATCCAGCTGGAGCTGGTCCTTCTCTGGATGACTCAAGATCTTCACCAGGTTGGCCTTTGCCTACTGGAGCTGGCACAATCTCCAGATGCCTCGGGATGGGTAGAGAAAGGAAGAACAGGTGGAAAAGAATTAGCGTTGAGGATATTGGCAGCACTAGATAGGAGTGTGCCTTTAGATATATTGGAGTACGAGGTTATGGAATGAATTATGTGTATGCCAGATTAAATAGATGTGTCTTGAGTCTACTTTTAAACTGGAATTTATTGAACTAATCTACATTACATGAAACTACGCTAATTAGTCATACACACACACAAACTGTTCAGAGGGGGAAAGTTAATGGAGTTCTTCTAGTATGTCGTACTAGAACTGGGAAAGTCACAAGAGCAGAGCCTTGGGTTTAATCTTACGATTTAGTTATGGATCCCACTATCAGCAAGGTATGGAGCTTTGTTTGTTTTACTTGCGTTACGTGAGGGTTGTTCTCGTTGGTTCGCCTTTAGCGAAGGGAATCACACCGTTGCTGATTGGTTGGTGCACTGGTTTGAGGTGACGTCTTTTGGGAAAGCCCTCTGCGGCGTGTTGGTTGCCTGGTTACCGGAAAGTTAATGGAGTTCTTCTAGTATGTCATACTAGAACTGGGAAAGTCACAAGAGCAGAGCCTTGGGTTTAATCTTACGATTTAGTTATGAATCCCACTATCAGCAAGGTATGGAGCTTTGTTTGTTTTACTTGCGTTACGTGAGGGTTGTTCTCGTTGGTTCGCCTTTAGCCAAGGGAATCACGCCGTTGCTGATTGGTTGGTGCACTGGGTTGAGGTGACGTCTTTTGGGAAAGCCCTCTGCGGCGTGTTGGTTGCCTGGTTACTGATGACGACACTCAGGAATTTCTTCTGCGGACCTCTTCGTTGCATGGAGGTTGTGTTCAGGCTTAAACTCCAACGCCGCTTGAAGTTTCTTTGCGTGTTGAGGAGAGTGGAGTCTTCGATCACTTGGTGGTGCAGGTAAGAAGTCAAGGTTTAGGCGTCGGGTTAAGAGCAGAGAAAGAGAGGTCGAGCCCTCTTGCTTCCTTCAGACGGCGTGACGTTCAAAATGTGCCGAGGCTGCTCGGACCTTAGATTTTTAATCTCACGGCGCGGGTCTGACCCACAGCCGTCTGTCCCTATCTGAGATGGTTGAAGGTGTAGCCACGCCCCGCATGGTTCCTCCTTTTCGTGCATACGTTAACCTGTGGTTTGGTCTGTCATGTGGGAAGCCATCTCAGTGAAGTTTTAGTAATTTAGGTAAAGTGTATTAACATGAGTCTGGGTTATATGACTAAAATTTCACACACATCAATGTTCATTGAATACGCAGAGCTTTCATTTGATATCAAACATCCCATGTCTTGCATACCCATTCATACCTTTATTTATAGCAGGGGGTTATACAGGTTGATAATGATAAACATGTTGAACACAGCACAAAGATATCACACATTCTATACGAGTACATATATAATTTTATACTTGCCCTACTGGCATACTTTAGGGACATGTAGAATGTTAATCAGTTAAAGTTCTGGGGCCCAAAAGGTGAAGCGGGAAATGGACTGCCAGCAACTGCCAGGGGGTTGTGAAACTTGACTATTCAAGGTGCTAGTGCTGATCTACACCGTTTGAGTGAAGATGTGAAATGTTTCTCTCTTGTGCAAGGAAGTTGCTTTGCAGATTTGCACCATCTGAGTTGGAGTCGTGTAACCGTTTCTTTCCTTATTTGCTGATGTCGTGAACTGTCTCTTCTTCGTCCAACAGCTTGCTGATTTGCACCATTTAAGTCGGGGTTGGTGAAAGTCATCTGGGTTTTCTCTTTTGAACGGGTTACGTGTCCAGCTGTTTTACAACCCCGGGAGAGAGATAATGGTATCAGCAGGTGGCCGTTTTGCTGGAAGGTGACAGATTTACGGCTCCATTTGAGGTGGCCTGTTGGTCCCTAAACATTGCATGTCATGGGCAGGAAGACAGGAAGTCGGTTATTTTGGGTTGTCCGCAAAACTCACTCGAAGGAATGTTATATCCTTCTCCTAGAGGATTCATTCGATCACCACCAAACCGGGCCTACGTAATCTAAAGACATTGAGGATGCAAAATTGTAGAGATTTTTGATATCTCAAACGGGTCAGATGTAACGATATCTAAAACAATTGCAGATAAGGGGTTAATAACTTTCTGTATGACATTATGTTGAGTGACCTGTTCAGTGATGTCACACTGAGGAGTATCATAGTGTGACGCTTTTTTTCCAGCATCCTCTGCTTTTTGAAATCACAAATGTTAACACTCGCGCACACACATCTCTCTCTTACACACACACACACACACGCACAAACATACAAAACACATGCATGCACAAAAACTCAAACAAGTCACATGTCTCACATATACTAACACACACATCACAAATGTTAGCACACAGACTCAAATACAGTAGTTACTCAAGGGGAATGTCTATTACTGCCGTGCACTCTGTCGCTGCAAAACGGCAACAGCCAAAATAAATCAGTCGCAATTCAAAGTAATTTGTGAAATGACTGCCAAGTGGCGCAAAGAGACATTTTGCAAAACGGCTGCAATTAATTTTGTTTAGACAGACTCTGTTTCTATCGGTCTATTGTTATTGTTAAAGAAATCAGCACAAAAAACAGCTCAAGGGCTTGTAAAAACATTATTATTTAGACTAGCCAATTAAGTTCACTAGCTAACGATTTTATTTGTTTGTATCTGTTTGTATAGGTTTATTGTTATTATAAAAAATGTTACATTTAAAAACATCAAACTTTAAATATAGAAATAACTGGGAAAATAGACTTTCAAAATAGAACATTAGAATAACTAAAAAAAATACACTTCTATCTTTGGTATAATATGGTTATAGTATAGTATATCGCGGCTGTGTGACGCATCCTGTACTCTGCGTTCCAGACTCTTTGGTGGAAGTTGTCGATGTTTATTTTATTTATTTATTTTTGTCTTTGATGTTAACTACATAGAGCAGTGTCTACCCACCTGGGAATTCCTCCAGCATACTGTTTATCATATTGATAAGACATGAGTCCTCATCAGTTACATTTTTGGTGACAACAGTTTTTTCAGCACACATTTAATCAATAATATTTTTTAAAAGTTTGATCCGGCATTATAATTCTTCTCTTTAATTTCCTACATAGTCTAATCAGCGCTCAACCGCATGCATAAAGTTTTCGAGAGCGTGGAGAAATTTTGTTGTACTAAATAATATTTATGCAGTATAATCAGGGCCTCTTATTTCTATTTACTTTAGGTTGTTGTTCTT
>JAOTRS010037059.1:0-10102 GCA_028565755.1 Dinotopterus cunningtoni
TCAGGCTTTTAAAAGAAAATAAGCTTTTGGGTTATAAGGGTAAAAATCGGTTTTACAATCGGTTACGTCTCAACGTATTCTTTAACCCCCATCAAAGAATATTTTCCAATAGCACACCATGCCATGTTTTATCACGTATATATTGATCTAACAATCAGGAAATTATTTTGCTATGATTTGTTAATTACAGAAAAAAGCTCAAACAAATTAAATGCAACGAAAACGTATATGCTAGAATACCTTATGGTGGTAATGTACAGTAAGAATGGGATATTCTTCACAGAAATGCTTCTCTGTGATCATGTGAAAGTCAATAATGCTGCTGGAGATGGAGATTTTATTTTTATATATCTAGTCTCTATCTTACTATAAAATCCCAAGTGGAGTGAGTTATCTCAGGATCCCATGAAGAGCCTTCTTCCTTTCTGTTTCTCTCAAGTATCTGTATTCACTCCACGATGCCTTTAAATATTTATCCATTAGCCTTGCCGGAAAAGCAGTTTTAACACAAAAGCTGGTGGTATTCTTTTTGGATTCTTTTTGAGTCTTATTGGATGACCATACTGTACACTCACTTACTCTCACTATACTGCTTTATCCTGGAGCCTATCCTAGGAGACTTAGGGCACGAGGCAGGCTACATCACACACTCACTACGAGGCTACGAGGCACACACTCACACACTCATTCACACAAGACAGGAAATTTGGGAACGGCAATTAGCCTAATCTGCATGTCTTTGGACTGTGGGAGCAAACCGGAGCACCCGGAGGAAACCCACAAAGCACGGGGAGAAGACGCAAACTCCACGCTCACAGACCCCAAGGCAGGAATCGAACCCGGACCCAGGAGGTGCCATGCAACAGTGCTAACCACTAAGTCACCATGCTACCTGGATGACCTCATTATTTAATATTTGAATCAAATGTGGTATCTCAAATGTGGCTGATTGCTAGCATTTGCAATAGGCCTCTCTTAGTCAAAACATGCAGGTGACGGCAACACAAGCGCCAACTGTTCCAGTGACCCCACAAAAGAATTTAGACTATCACTGCATGGTTCATTGGCTAATTGAGCAGACCTGTCCAGCAGTATTTTTTTTTTAAAAAAAGCAACTCAAAATAATCTCTCAGTATTTAGAAATGCATACTTCCTCTATGACATAAGTGGTCACTTGGAGGGAAACAAAAAGGAAAATTTGTAGAACAAATGCCTTGGCAGCAAGAGGTGTAATGCAATTGCATTATCTTCATCTGCATTTTAATTTAAACCACATTTGGGCATAAAATGTTTTTTTTTTTCTTATTTCATTTTTTTTTTTAACTGACCCCTACCACTGTGCCTCTCAGCAACACTAAAGCGCTTATAAAAAGACAGATTCTAAAACAAATGATTCAAAACAGAACAAAACAAAAAATCTGAATTTATACAGTTCCTAACCATTTCAGTTCATTATTCATCTCAGCCAGATGCCATGTGGACCTTTCTGCCAGGCTTTCTCTGTAATGTGTGTGGGCAAGAACTATTTTTCAAACACTGGTGTCTTTTTCAAATCAATCAACTACTGGCTATATTTCACAACAACAAGCAAAGCCAAATTTAGAGTTTTGGTTTAAAACATCTGAAATTGGACACGTTCAAGTATGATGCTGATGCAGTGCTGCTAGTCTAATTATAATTTTATTTAAGAATGACAAAAATATTGAATGTACATAAAGGTTAATCTGTTTTTAATTAATCTAGATATATTTTTGAAGAACACAGACCACAGCTGGCCTATCCATTGTTTTCAAAATACAAAAACTATATGTAAAAAATGCTGAATAATTTTTTAAATCACATACTGTAGACTCATAAGTAATATTATATAAGTAAATTATAAATTAAAGCCTATAAATAAACAGATAATCAAATACCAGCACTGTGAAGCTGCCATGGCTGGGACTTTAAGCTAGGCTCTTATCCCTCAGCTGCTCAGTTAGATAAAACAAAATAAATGTAACTCAGTCTGAGTAAGAGCGTCTGCCAAATGCCATAAATGCAAATGTTGTGGAAGGAGACTTAAACTTAAAAAAAACTTTGATATTTAAGTAAAAGTTTTCCACCAAGGTTGGTTGGTTGGTTATATGAGTATTTATTTATGTAACTTTAAAACAGAGTTGTGATAAGCAGTTATAAGGTCATCTAAAGTGATATACAGTACTATACAGTGATGGAAAATACTGTATGTACTCAGGCACCTTTGTTATTTTTCTATCTATGTAAAGTCAGGTCCATTAATTTTGGAATTAATTTTTTGCCATTTGGCCTCTGTAGACCATCATATTGTATTTTAAATTTGCTTTGATATACGAGTGCTTTCGATTACAAGCGAGCTTCCGGAACGATTTGGGTTAATTTTGTTTTTTAACCTAATCCTGGCCTCCTTCACTTGCATGGACACCTCTTTGGAACTCATATTGAGAGCCCAAGTGGACAGCTACTGTACCAAAAGCAAATGTAACACTCAGATCCACCTTCAGGTCTTTAATCTTTTTTGCCAAATTTATGGACCTGGGTTTATATAAACACTAATCGGTTTATGTTTTTTACGTGGTGTACAGTATGACTAGTCTTTGCGCTCAAGTGCCAGGATGCCTCATGACATAGCATGAGCAGCAGCTTAAAAAGATGTGGTCAGCAGCTTCATATGTTAGCCTTCACCCTCTCCGGTTGGTAGCTGCTTTGTGATATGGGAGAACTGGATGGTGGCTGGGAATTGCCCAAGACTCAATTATCATTTTAAACAATATAATATTAAACAAGGTAATGTCTCAATGTTACGAGATATTGCTACTGTAGAACTGGAATTTATGTCAGTAAAAGTAAAGTGATAAAAGCAGTAAAATATCTTAGTGACAACAGGAACCCTAATGATGTCAAACATTGTCATATAGTTGTCATGATTGGACAAGGTCAGGGACAAAGTTGTTTAAAGTTAGAATGAATTTGATCGAATTATGTTGTAATAACATTCAATGAACGACCCCCAAAAATGTTGCAAATATAACCTTAAAATAACAGAACGGCAATGTTTATTTACAACATTTGTGCCACTTAACATCCATTTACAGTACATAATAACTTTTATATCCATGGTTCCTTAAGCTTTTAACAAAGTTCAGAAATACGGATCCAACTACCAAATACTGTAAACTTAACTGCTTTCTGCACACACTGTATTTTTCCCATGCCTCTTGTACATAAAGCATCAGGTTAGCAACAACGTAAGAATTGAAAAACAGTGAATTATATTACACAATTTTTTAAAATATATAAATCACATACCAGTTGAACTGAAATATAAAAGTGGTAAAGTAAGCATTCTACCAACAGGTGAAAAATATACATATATGGGGGGAAATGGATGCTTTGTTACGCCCTTGAGGAGGAGAGGTCTTGGGTTCCACTTGTCACTTCTTGTCTGAGATATTGATTGCCTCATCGGGGTTGAGTTGTGGATGTGTTCTAGTCAACAGATTCAGATAAGTTCATTCTTGTCATTCCTTGGCAGTATGTGAGCCAGATGGAAGTGCACCAAACTATCACTCATGTGTTATCTGTGCTGCTTTATTTCTGCAATATCTCCTTTGACCACTGATTCAACAGTCTGAAGAGGCACAGCTCTACCTATTATAAGGATCAAAAGTTATTAGACAATTGTTTGCTCTTTTTTTTTTTTTTTCCTTAGCCAGTAGCAAGATATGTCACTGCAAGATTAGGTGTAAAGTTGATGTAACATTTGTATGTGGAATCTGTTGCTGCCATCAGCTTTCTTGTGGACCAATGAAGTGTCAATGGCAGTGCAGCAAGCCAAAACAAACCATCAACAGACACAGATTTAGAGTTGTGAAAATCAACTGTTGATAACTGTAGCCAGAATGCACTGATAAACTTAACAAAAGGGGATCAACCTCGTAAACCATAGTTGGTGACCAAAGAATACTTTCAGTTTTCAAGAGAACAGATCAGCTTAGATGAAATCAGGAGTTTGATTACAAAATGTACACCACTAATCTAAAGAAATGGACATTTATGTACAAAATGTCATTTATGCTCAAAAATTCTGTTCTTGAAACAGATGAGATGAAGATTAATCTGCATGGGTCTAGATTAATTAGGATGCTATAATATAACAAATAAATAAATTTGTTTTCCAAATCATTTTTTCCCCTAGTATTCTAGTGTGAAATTTTCTTAGGGGGTTATAACACCATGAAATTCTAAAAATATCGAAGAACATAGTGGGAAAGGGGTCAAAATGGAAAAATGTGCACTTATAAAGTTCATCATATTTCCTAGTCACTTTCAATCTTGTTGTTACTAACTTTCTATCACACACATGATCACGTACTTGCCAGGTCTGATGAACACAAACTAGTTGGTGATGTGATGGTGCAGGTGTGAGGAACTGGATCCAGTATTTATAACTAAATTCTCTGAACATAAAACAGACATGCTTATAATCTGCTACATGTGACCCATAAATATGGTAAGCACCAAAACAATGTAATATGAACTTACCGCGGTCTTCTACAACATGGCATGAACCTCTACCTTGGTCATAGCACAAACCTGAAGAGGTCATTGTGAAAAAATTATTGATGTAGCAACAATGCAGTGACATTCTGAAGACAACTCAGTCAGAATGCCAACTATCTGCGCCATGCTTGTAGTACGTTAATGAAGCCCTTAATAGGTTAGTAACACCATTAATTGTAAATGGTCAATACCATCGTTACTACATTCTTATTATTTTCTACCTGCATCTTGCTTTAACCATGTCCTCACCAGGCATTTTTTTAACATGTCCAAAAAAGTGGCATTGTTACCGGTTTCCACTTCGTTCCTGCCACGTTGTACAAGTTCTTACTGCATTCACCCAATTCTTAAGGATGTAATGGGCACATGGCTCAGTGTGATGGCCCCCTTAAAAATATACAGTATAGCTGATAGACAGCTAATACTACCTATAAAATATTTACCACCTTGAGGTTAAATTTTTAACTCATAAAATGTTTGTAAAATTTTTGCCCATTTCCTCTTAGTGAATCATCTTCACTTCCCCAAGGTTATTAGGGTGAACTCTCTGATGAACTCACAAATTCAAAATACTCCATATATTTTCAATGAGATTCAAGTCAGAAGATTGGCTAGGTCATGCAAGGGCTAGAGTGATAGAGTTGTTTTGGCTGTATATTTCAGGTCGTTGTCTTGATGTCCTGTCTCCCTGCATTCGGTTTTTCCCCTTATTTAGCCAATTTAGAGATTTTATCTTCCTCTAACAAGTCTAGTACTTCATTTTATTTATGTTTCCTGCAATGACATGTGATTCCCCAGTACCACTTGCACAGAAGTAAAATGACCTTTCTGATGAGATCTCAAAATAATCTGGAATACACTATATTGCCAAAAGTATTCACTCGCCTGCATTCACATGCATATGAACTTGAGTAACATCCAATTCTTAGTCCATAGGGTTTAGTATGCTTATGTTAAAATGTTTAACTGTTTAGCTCTTCTGAGAAGGCTTTACACAAGGTTTAGGAGTATGTTTATGGGAATGTTTGACCATTCTTCCAGAAGCGCATTTGTGAGGTCAGAAACTGATGTTGGATGAGAAGACGCAGTCTTCGCTCTAATTTATCCCAAAGGTGTTCTATCGGGTTGAGGTCTGTGTAGGCCTGTCAGTTCTTCCAAATCAAACTTGCTGATCCATGTCTTTCTGGACCTTGTTTTGTGCACTGGTGCGCAGTCAGGTTGAAACATGTAGGGGTCGTTCCAAAATTGTTCCCATAAAGGTGGGAGCATGAAATTGTCCAAAAATGCCTTAGTATGCTGAAGCATTAACAGTTCCTTTCACTTTAAGTAAGGGGCCGAGCCCCATGAAAAACAACCCCACACCAGTTCCAACATGACTGCGCACAAGTGCACAAAGCAAGGTCCATTCTGGCATGCACAGACTCCTGACCTCAACCCAATAGAACACCTTTGGGATGAATTAGAGCGGAGACTGCAAGCCAGGCCTTCTCGTCCAACATCAGTGTCTGATCTCACAAATGTGCTTCTGGAAGAATGGTCCAAAATTCCCATAAACACACTCCTAAACTTTGTGGGAAGTTGAAGTTGTTATAGCTGCAAAAGGCCAACATCATATTAAACCCTATGGATTAAGAATTAGAGTTCATACTAGGTTCATATAAATGTGAGCACAGGCGAACGAATACTTTTGGTATTAAAACAAAGTGAATCTTTTGAATTGTGACTTGTGACTAATTCACTTTAACATCTTATATTAAAACCACGTTGGAGATGTACTCACTTGTGTTTTGTTCATAGCGAATCCTCCTCCTCCCCAGCAGCTGCTGCCTGAAGGCATCTCTTGTTTGTAAGGTTTTCATATGCACCATGCATGTTATTTTTTCGCCCGTGCACAAAAACTACCTGTCATCAGTAGTTATGTTGTGCACCATTCTGTTTATGCCAATTAAGTAAGCTGCATCTGTTATCATAAAATCGTCAGCACCACCAGCACCCAAAGGAATTCTGACTAATCCCACCCACTCCTGCAGACTGTATAAAAAGTAAATGAAACATTTCCCAACTGTACAGTATTTAATCATCATTTCATCAACTAGAGCAACCATCCAAAGGAATAAAACATGTAGTGAAAATCAATGAATGAATATGGTAAATGCATCGAATAGCACCATCCAAGCAATGCACCATGTCCAACACACTCCTGTGTTACTCCCGACCTGCTGCACTTCCAGGGTTTTTCCTTATTTATTTTTTTTGAAGTTACTGGATTTAGTACATTCTCCAAGCTACAACTTTCACACAGTCAGCCATGCTCAACCTACATTACGGAAATGCGACCATTATATGAGCTCCCCCTAATTAAATCCCTATTCCCTCATCTACCAGATGGCATGTCTTCATGCAAGGTTTTTCAGCTGCACAAATGTTTTTTTAGTCTGTGTACAAACATATCTGTCACTAGTAAGTTTTATTAGTCACTTTATGCCATTTTAGGTATCATAAAATGTCCATCCAACCTGCCACTCTTGGGTCCTTAATCCTCTGTGCTGTCGGGCTGCTGTACTATGGCTGACCCTGCACTCTCGCTGACCCTCAGACGTAATATTTAATATATGCTCAGAATTTTACTGCACCACATCATGTGGCAAGAATCATCTTCAAATTAATATACAAGAAAATTAATTGATATATAAGCTTCACTCAATCAAATCCCTAAACTCTAAATCCCCTCCCATCACACACAACCACTACAAGAACTCGCCCTACACAAATCCAAATATGAATTACAAAAATTGTCATTTAACTGCAGATAAAAATAAATAAATAAATAAAACTCAGCATTTGCACAGACACGTTGATACTTTTCTAAATACTGTATCCTGTTGCTAAGCAACTCCAAGGATCTGGTAGCTACGGTATGGACGTCACTGCTGAGCTCTACAGTATATACTGTAAGGGAGCTTACAGTACATGCATGACATAAGGGGGATGGCATGCATTTTGGAGATTCTTAAGTTTAACCCAAATGAAAAAGTGAATTTTGTGTATTTGTTTATAAAAAGACCTAGATCATTCAGGGTTTTTATTGTTTAGAGCACGGTAAACTTGCAATGTACAGTAATATTGGACTTTATGACTTTATGACTTTGATCTGTTGCTAAGATAACTATGTTGATAACCGCATTCTCGGCTTGGTTATAGTGAGGAGCAAAAGAAAAGGTCTCTAGCTCTCCACAGTGTGGGAGGAGCATGATATTATTAGTCATGTAAACAAGATCAATGATTGCATCCAATAGAGTGGGTGGGGATAAGTACATAAAGGCCAACAGCTGGAATTTGGCCACTTGTTATTCTATCTATCTATCTATATATATATATATATAGAGAGAGAGAGAGAGAGAGAGAGATTTTATATACCGTATCCAAAACAAGTTATCTTATAATGAATTTTGATTACAGTGCCCAAAGTCTATGGGACTATAAATAAAAATAAGGGACTAGTAACCAGGGAAACAAGACGTAGGCATTAAAGAAACAAGAACTCAAGGACACCAGCGAACTGAAAACTTTAAGCATGGCTTAAATGCTGCTTTGACACATACAAACCAAAATGCACCTTAGTATCCAAGAAATACACAATTTAATCTACAGTTAACTTACATATACTGTATCTACACTCATTTTATGTAAACCTACCATGAAGGTCACTATGTAGTTATATAACTGCCTACCGTTACCCAGTCAGTGAGTAAAAGAGACCAGCACTATCCCATGGTGCTATAAATGATTTTTAAAATGTACATTTTTTTTAGAAACCATTTGAATCAACAAGGATAAATGCACAATAGAGAGGTCATTTCTATTACTGTGACATCTTACTGTACATTAGACAAAGGCAACAACCAAGTTTATAATCGATAAATCCATGATCGATCCTAAGTGCACGTCACTGCTGCTTGTTTTTCGAGTGTGCTCGCATGGTTTCCCATTAGGTTCAACGGGTTCCCGCCAGCAGGTGGACTGGCTACACTAAATTGTCCCTTGGTGTGTGTGTGTGTGTATGTGTGTGTGTGTGTGTGTGTGTGTGTGTGTGTGTGTGTGTGCGTGCGTGTGATTTCCTGAACAGCAAAGCATTCACCATATCAGATTGTGCATTCAAGCCGCAGATGATACTACAGTACAGCCATCCATAGCCAGAAGTCCTACAGAGCAGATTGGCCATGCTCTCTGGGAGGAAGGGTGTTATACTTGCACTTTTACAATCAATCATAGCCAATCATAGGGCATGTGTGATCTCACACAAACAGAAAGGGCAGATAGCCCCGAAGTGTGCGATGTCTTCCTCTAATATTGCCAGTGCAATGTGCAGTTCAAAAAGATGCAGTCAGCTGGCAGATGCTGGTATCACATGTCTTAAAAGAAGCATGTGATAGAGAGGCAGGTAGCCTGATGGGAAGAGATGGATATGTCTAAATTGGGGAAAATAACCTAAGCAAAAAAAATTAATGTAATGCTGTGATATTTCATCCCACTCCATCCTTCACAAAGACCAAGCTGCCCAGATCTCAAGCCGATTTCATCTTTTTTACCATTAGTCCAAGCTATCATTTGCCTTCTTAAACAATTAAATGTTGTATCTGTCAAATCCTCCCAGGAAAACACCCTGCTTTGGTAAAATAAACAAATAAATAAATAAAAATAATGAGATGGCAAATGAGATCAATGTTGCAAATACTGGGTCAAAGGTCAAAATCATGCTCCTCTATTCCCTAGCAAGGGAAAAAAAACTTCAAAGCATTCAGAGCAACAGCTTTTGTGGGGGCGGTGTGGTGACTTAGTGGTTAGCACTGTCGCCTTGCACTTCTAGGGTCCGGATTCGATTCCCGGCCAGGTTCGATTCCTGTGCATGTTCTCCCTGTGCTTGGTGGGTTTCCTTCAGGTACTCCGGTTTTCTCCCACAATTCAAAGACATGTAGAATAGGCTAACTAGCGTTATTAAATTGCTCTTAGTATGTGAATGTGTGTGTGTATGTTTGCGCCCAGAGATGGATTGTACCCCACCCCGTGCCCTAAGTCTCCTGACATAGGCTCCAGACTCCTCACAACCCTGTATACAAAATAAAGCGATATGGTCAAGAGGATGTATACAAGATAATCAGGAGGAGCCCACCATGCAACACTAAAACAAACAAAAAAATAGGCTTGATTGCTTGATTTGGCACAATGCCTGCAAGCAACAGTAGTTAAACACACTTCCTACAGCCTGGACCACAATTTTCACAGAAAGCCCAAAAGACCATGTGTGTATTAAAGAATTGGTAAACCACTGCAAGCTAAAGAAAGGAACCAAAATTGTTGCAGCACAGTAATGCACTAATGCTTTAATGCAAAGTTACAAAGCAGCAATTTTTAAAAAGCTATACAAACACCTTTATACCTTTATACCTTGAGCAAGGCCCTTAACCCTCAACTGCTCAGATGTATAATGAGATAAAAAAAAAAAATGTAAGTCGCTCTGGAT
>JAOTRS010037121.1:0-10100 GCA_028565755.1 Dinotopterus cunningtoni
TTATAAAAACTTAAGCAGCAACTTTTCCAATTTCCAATATTTATGTAATTCTCAAAACTTTTGGCCACGACTGTAGGGTCAATCTGGATCCATCAGACCACATGACCTTTTTCCATTGCTCCAACGTCTAATCTTTATGCTCCCTAGTAAATAGAAGACTTTTTTTTGATTAGTCTCACTAACATGTTTTTTTATGGCCAACGCAGCTGTTTATACCCAATCCTGTGAGCTCTCATCACATAGTGTGTGCATGGAAATGCTCTTACTTTTACTAATAAGGATAGCTAAGTTTTTTTTTCTACTGTTGATTTTTACCATGCAACTTCAAGTGTTCTCCATTAATGATTTTTCCCACCCACATTTCTTCCAAAAAAAAAAATAGCATTATACTTTCAGATTTCAATAATGTGTTTAGAGGTTCTTAACCCACTTCCATGAATTTCAAATTTGCTTGCTGCAGATCCAGTAAGTTGACCTATCTGAAATGATGACTCTGAAATGAAAACTTGTTCCCCAAAGACAATAAGCTGTGTGCACAAAATTAAAAATTCACACATTTGTGGAGTTCAGGGGAGTTACACATTAATACATAACCTATTTATATCTAAAAATCAAGAGGGCCGTCTATGTTGTTTAAGTAAAAAAATAGAAGAGCATAAAGTCCTTCCCTGATTGTGTACAATCATGTCTTAAAACAGCAAAACAGAAACGCAGACCAATTAATATATTTTTGGATATACAGAAACAATAACATTACCTTTGTGTCACCGTGGTGGTTCTGGCCCCTCAGGAAATAGCTTTGCAGGGCCTTTGGTAGTATGAAGTGGTATCTGGCACCAGGACATTGGCAGAGGATCCTTTGGGTACTGTGTGTTGCACAGTGGGGCTTCGCCTTTTTTTGCCTGTAACCAAGTCTGAATGAAAGTGAGAGATTTGCATCAGGAAGGGCATTCAGATGGGTCAATTGGGCTGCATCAAACAAAGAAAACAACTAACATTATATGTGTAAAACGTTTGCCAAGTTGAGTGTGGATCAGATGGTAAACTGTGGCCATATGCCATGATGGGAGCAGCCGAATGATTAACAGAAACTGATGGGTTTGCAGACCAGGTCTGTGGCCTTGGGTTATTTGCCTGTTGAACCCTTTGCACAGTGGGCAGTTATGCACTGGGTGTTCTGGTGCCTTTCTATTATGGTCAGCATTGACATTTTTCAGTGATTGTTTGTATTATGGTCCATTGGCTTTTTTTGGGATCGGACCAGATTGGCCAGCTTTTGGTTCTTTATTGTTCCTTATCCTATATTGCGTTAATGTTGTGGCTGGGCGGTGTAATTTGCAATAAAGGATTTGTTTGTACCTAGTGCAGGTTTTGAGTTATACAGTAGGTATGAGGCATGGAAAGTCAAATTTAAGATAAATTGAATCCTGGTCTTGTTTTGATTTCTATACCACTTAAATTAGATAAATTTCAGATAAAGCCTGAAAACAATATAACATTATAAACAATCAATATCCGTGGGGGGAGACGGGGGAACAAAAAACAACCAACCAAAAAAAAATATTGAATAAAACTTTAAAACCCTCAGAACAAAAATATAGGATTTGGACACAACAATTTGTAGCACGTGCTATTTCACGTGCACAGTTCGTTTTTTTTTTTTAATGCCAATGAACGTACTTTACCTTCACGTGACCCACTGGCATCATGTGACTAGCAGAAGAAACAGGAAGTTGGTGAATCAGCTTTTGTTGCGGCTCCACTGTCTACCTCTTTTCCCACAAATCTCGCTTCTTGGCGCTGGATTGGCTAGATGTTCATAGTTGTTGCCGGTCCACCAATCAGTTGAGACTTTATAGGAAGGTTAAACCAATCGCAGTGAAGGAGGCGTGGGCTACTGGAATACAGGTGGGACCCTGAGGAGACAGTTGGACAGCTGTTGTGGCTTTTTTTTTTTTACTAACGCTGTGTGAGCAGAGAGGAAGACGAGGTTAACGAATTGTTTGGTGCTGATAATTGATTCACCCACCATCCACGGGTAAGTTTTACACCAGGGACGGGTAAACTCACTTGTATTTTGTCTGTAGTGCGGGCAGGATAGTGAATGTGTGTAGTGCAGGAATGCAGAGTAATGCAACACAAACACCATGCTGTGGGTATTTTTGTTTGTAAGTTTAAGTGTTTTTTAACATCGGATATATTTTAAGTCAAAGTTATGGCTTGATGACGTTGATTTATAGAAATATAGGTGATTAGATGATCTAAAAATCATTATAGCGTGTGTTTTGAGCTTTCAGTGCTTATATGCAATATAGTATTACATTACACTTCAGTGCATTCACATGAAATATCATAATTATATGCTTAATGTTTATCTGTCCTTCAATATCAAGTAGACACGGGTGCCTGGTAAATATCTCTATTGTACTAGTAAACGGAAAGACTTAAAGTTGTTCTGTCCATCTTATCTGTTCTAACAAGAAACTGAAATCACGATAAAGATGAACAAAAATGTGTTCACTGAATTGAATTTCCTTTATGAAACCATTGAGGTTAGGTAACACTGACATCTGCTTCATAGAAACGAAACCATGTTATGGAAGTTGGAAAGTCCTGCATGTATTAAAGTCTTTTCCCAGTGAACAAAGACCTTCAAGGCATGATTGTCACTTGGCTGAATCTTGCATCCTGTATACGCCGGTACTTGTATATATTTTAGAATGTCAGGAAACTCATTACAGTTTATCTCTGTACGAATACTTTGTCCAGAGAGGAAATGTTAACTATGAATGGGCATTCTCACAAAGTTGTCTTCTCCTGTAAAGTAAAAGGTTTTCTTCTGACATTGGTGACCTTCCTCCAAAAATGTTTAATAAAAATGACCTCAACAGCAACGCTCATTCATTGGCACAAAATTCAGTTTGAACATACGAGTGATGTGTGAAACCACTGTGTGATGTAACACCAGGCTGCAAAAAACCCAGACCAGATTGCAGAAGTTGGGCAGGTTCTGATTTAGTTGTTGCTGCAAAGATCTTTAAGGTGTCACTTGGCTAAATCTCATATAAAGCTCAATAATTAAATTTTCTCATCCTGAACACCCAGGCTTGCAGGGACCTCTATCCAGTTGGTCACTGTACAACTGAATGGAAAGAAGAAGCTGTGTTAATGTATAACCACGTGCCTTGTATGAGGAAATAATGATATTTCCCCGTATATGCCATTGTTTCAAAACTGTCTACTTGACCAACACATTGCACCATGTTTCTACATGACTGTCACCTTATTACATCTTTTTTTTACAAACGGCATGCATAATCCATAAATCAAATTTTATTTTGTTTAAAAAAAAAACTAAAACGATGCACTGACACTGAAGAAATCCTTAAGGACAACCTTATGTATATGAGAGTTACAGTTATTTAAATATTGGTTAACGTGGAGCCTCTGTATAAGTTGCTACTATAAAAAAAAAAATGTTTTTGAATGAGAGCATTAATATACTGCTTTTAGCACTAGGAAGAAAAACTAAGAAAAGTAATCAGCACCCGCTGACCAATCAGAATCTAGAATTCAACGGTCATGTGGTTTAAAAGGGAACTTATTATTACAAAAAAAATATATCTTTTTAGATTGTCTAATGGATTTAAAGTGGGCGTACAAACAATTAAACTTGACAAAAATTCATTTCCTGCTTTTCCTGCTAATGTGATCTCATATAAGAAGAAGAAGCCCCTCCTCTGGCTTGTTGTTCAGCTCTGTTCTCCGTCAGGACAAGTCTTAGTACTAACTCATTTGCATAGACTCTGAAACAGTGCATTAAGAGGAGTAGTGAAAAAGTTTGCGATATAGAAAAAAATTTGTGATGCACGGTTTGCAGCTTGACCGTCGATAACCGGCCTGTCATCCAGAGCCAGGAGCTTTTGGGGGAGGGGTGTGGTCTCATGTCAATCATAGCAGCAATAGCCAGTCATGTTCGTTAGTGCTTTATCTCCACTTCCTAAGGGTCCAGGTACAGCAGTTCAAGAGGCTTGTGAGATACTCGATTAAATACAGAGTGCAATTTTAAATTATCAAGTTTTATTTATCAAGAGGTAAATCGCTGTCCAAACCGGCCTGGCTCTATGTAAGAAAGTAATTACCTCTAAACTTAATAACGACGATAAGTCTTTTACATCTCTGTGGAGGAAATACGTTTTCACAGCACTGTAGGAACGTACGTACATACACACACAACACATAAGTAAGTAAGTAAATACGTACATAATTAATTAAGGTTGGGAATCACCCAGAACGATATTATCATGATACCTAGATGCCGATTTGATTAATATTGTGATTTTGAATTGATGATTGATTAATTGTAGCTCATTTGTTATAACATTAGGTTTCTCACTTAAAAACCAAGCACAGCATTTAAACAATACAGAATCTTTCAGTACAAGAGTTTAACATTTAACTGAGCAGCAGGTGTCTCTGTCCTCCGCCATAATTATTATTTAAAATCAAACTTAGTAAAAAACTCAATTATTTGGGATGAAATTTGTAAATAGTTCAGAGTGTACCATCTGAATAAATGGGACCTTTTATCTTATCAAATGCCTCCTTGACAATCTTGATAGTGACCGTGCGGGTCTTCTAACACACGATTTTCAAATAATTTGTGCTCTACGTGTGTGCGTTTAAAACTAATCTTATCACTGGCAAATCAACTATGTCATCCCTGTTATAAACTTTAAATTACTAACCATTTTGGAGTCAGTTTCACCACACAAAAGAATTGCAATTCATAACAAAAATAGATTTTTTTTCCACCATCTCTATAAGTACGTGAGTTAAAGTATCAGCCAAGACAATTGCAGTCAGCAAATTTCTAGAAAAAACTGCATTTTATCTAAGGAGATTTGCAGCTGGAGCATTAGCACACACACACACACACACACACACACACACACACACACACACACACATGTATGCATTATTACAGCATTAATGAAATTCTGAGACCTAGGTAAAGAAATCATAAAATATAGGACCTTTTAAAGGCAACATGAAATTCAGTTGAAGTATAGATTCCATGCCAACCAGAGCGGAACATGAACATGCACCAGGATGAAATACTTTTGGAATAATACTGTATGCTTTACCCATTTAAAAAAAAAAAATGATGATTAGACATTAAACTAAATTAAATCACAAGTACAGTTCTACTCAGACTGGAAAATGTTCAGATGTGTGACAGCTGGCTTAGTAACTGGGTTTAGATGCAGACTTGACTCACAGACAAACATTTGATGGAAAAGAGAATGTGTGTGTGCATGTGTGCGCACCCGGAGCAGGAATTTCCACATCATTCCAATTTTAGAAATGATAAACTGGCATGTGATGTATGAGTGTTTTCACTTCTCTGTCTCATTTACCTTTGCTTCTCCCTGTCTCCATATTGCTCTTTCTCTCTCTCTCTATCTCTATCTCTCTTTCTCTCTCTCTCTCTCCTTTAGGTCATGGGCTCCATGTTCCGCAGTGAGCAGGTGTGCCTGGTTCAGCTCTTCCTGCAGTCTGGTGCAGCCTACAATTGCGTCAGCGAGCTGGGAGAGCTGGGTATTGTCGAGTTTAGAGATGTAAGAAGCAGCCAAGATTTTTATTTTTATTTTTTCTCTCTTTCTGTCCCTCTCATCGATTCAGAATTCACTTTGCGAAGCCTTTGGTATCCGTTTGCGTAGAATGGTTTCACTCATTAGATAGCTGAAGTTCAAAACGGTGTCACAGAGCATTTTGAGTATTTATTCTGATTTAATGCACAATGTGATTAGCATTTATTACAGTAGCTTCAGATCTTCAACGTACATTTTAAATAAGACGACGACAATTGAAATAACATACAAACGTGATGACAGAGTGGCTAAAATGTCTCGTGATGCAACCAAAAGAAATTCAGGAAGATGTCAGAACGCACGCCATTAATATATATTACTCTGGATAGAATTCCAGAGATATTTCTAAGGACCTTCAAGCATCACTAGTCTCAGATAAGGTCAGTGTTCATCTGTCCTTCAAAATCATCGTTCATGATGCCATCATTAGAAAAAGGAAATTTATGGGGAGATACAAGGATAAAAGCACTGGCATACAAGGACAGGATCAGTGGACAAAAAAAGTATATTTTATTTGATACATGTGAAATAAAGCTAATGCATACTTCCACAGTTTAACACCATACCTACAGTCAGACAGTGTGGTGGTGAGTGGAAGCGTTGCTGAATCGGGGACAGGGTGGCTCGACATCATACAAGGGGCGTTTAAGTCAAACCTGGGACTTTTAATAGTGCTGAATAACAGCACAGTCATGAAAGCTAAAACTCCCTGTATTTCTCTAGATAATCCACTGCTACATTAATTTTATTTGTATACTGCTTTAAACAAATGTCATTGTCGCAAAGCAGCTTTACATAATCAAAAGAAATTATAGAAGTTTGTATGAATGGTGAATGTGTATGAATCAAAACAGTTAGATAGTCCCTGATGAGCAAGCCGAGGGCGACGGTGGCGAAGAATAACTCCCTGAGATGGCAATAGGAAGAGACCTTAAGATCCAGTTCTGTGGAGTCAGATGGCGATCCAATTAAACTTGATAACTCTGTCCGGGAGATTACTGATGAAGCTCTTTGTGATTGTACGTTTAATGCAGTCGCGTGGCTACTACATTATTATAATGACACACTTTAATTGAGACAAGATGGTCATCTGAGATAACTTCAGACTGTGGAATTGTGATTATATTTCTTATACTTAATCCGAAGGATATTATTAAATCCAAAGTGTGACCCACTGTCCTACTATACACTGATTTACTCCTACAGGGTCCAGTATGGACATAAATGCTGTTCTAAGAGGGTCTTCTGGTTTCTCGAGCAATTAACAATTCGTCTACATGTACGACTACGTTTGAGAGGAAATCTGCAAATTTACAGAGAAATTCAGAGTACGACCCTGGGGTCCTGTAAATAAATAATTAGCCTACATATTTGTAGCTACACTTTATTATAGAGAACCTCAAATGCGAAAAAATTTGTCTGTGTTTTTGTACGATAGTCAGATTATCATTGTAAATACTGTCACCTGAGACTGATATATGTAGCTGTATCCAGGAGAGCTAGCTTCATTTAAAGCTACGTACTCGTTCTCTTCAATCCAGGTTTCTCTTAAACACAGTATAACAAACACCTGATCCGTGATAGTATCATTAACAGTAAGCACTTTAGATGTAAGCAATCTAATATTTAACAGTCCTTGCTTTAGATCAGAGGTGCTGGATAAATGTATTATTCAGAATACACAGCCAAGTGTTTTAGTAGTGCTTGGATACCATCAAGACAGAAAGTTCTGTGGAAATAACTCCCAGCTGAGTTCCTGTAATGTGCAAGTGGTGTTGGTGAATGATTGTGTGCACAGTTCCCACAGACCAACGCGCCGCTTCTGCAAGTTGGCGACAAGTTATCCGTAGATTTTCAAGGATCAGATGTTTCATTAGCCAAATGTGCACATGAAAATTCGCAGACATATGGCCCTCCATAAAACGTTTTGCCACCCAGATGTTTTACTACAGCTAAGAGACTCGTCACCGTACTGTGCTTAAAGTTGTCTGTAAATGTCAGTCTGTTTTCTGCCTTCATTCTCAAGAAATTTCTTTAAATCCCATTTGACTTAAACGCTCCTTATAAATTTAATTCACAGGAAATAAAAGCTAAACTTTTGATATCTTGTCTCATGTATTGTTTGATATCAAACACAAAGGTCTTCAGTGTATAAAAACTGTGAATTCTTCATTGTGTATTCTCCTTGTCCTGTTACATTTTGTTTGAGGATCTGAAACCATTTAGTGTCACACATATGCAAAAAAAAAGTAAAGATATCTTTTCACAGCAGCAAACTTGTTGAATCTACCCTTAGCTTATGCTTATTCATTAAATGATAAGGATTTAAAAAGCTTTTCTCACCAGAACACTGTATTAACCCTTTCTCCTGTTTTGTCTCAGTTGAATCCAAATGTGAACGCATTTCAGAGGAAGTTTGTCAATGAGGTGCGAAGATGCGAAGAGCTCGAAAAGACATTCGGTGAGTACATTATGAAGTCCCTTTCACTGCTGTTACTTAGTTGTCTCTATGCCCAGGTTCTGTAATGTTGCTTTATACATCTCTAAACAGTATGCAACAAATTAAAACCAATCTGAACTGATGTTATTCTTTGTTCTCTGATTTCTGCGATATACATGCATACACACACACACACACACACACACACACACACACACAGCATTTCTGGACCAGGAGATCAC
This sequence comes from Dinotopterus cunningtoni, assembly GCA_028565755.1. Taxonomy (NCBI): domain Eukaryota; kingdom Metazoa; phylum Chordata; class Actinopteri; order Siluriformes; family Clariidae; genus Dinotopterus; species Dinotopterus cunningtoni. The sequence goes on from JAOTRS010037121.1 coordinate 8,337, forward strand.
ACGCTTCCTCTCTCCATCACTGCGTTCATCCCAGCAGGAACCCCTACTCAGCCCCCCGGCCCCGCAGCCAAGAGAATTGCTCACTATCGAGGAGGAGAGTGAGCGCTTAGCCCAGGAGCTCAGAGAGGTGTGTTTGTGTGTATGTTTGTCAGTTCATTTGTTGTATCGTTCACACAATGAGCCAGCTTCATTTCTTATACCTCTTTGTTCTTTGCTGTTTCAGGTTTCCAGGAATCGAGACAGCATCCGAGCTCAGCTGAATCAGCTGTGTCAGTACAAAGGAGTGCTGTCTCAGATGCACTTTCTCACTAGCTCTCAGGTCCAGGCTACAGTACATTCTACATCACATTTCTAGCATGTTAAAGGTTTATTTTGTTTAGATTATTTTGCTAATGGTCTAGCAAATCTGAAATCCTTTTGGTATAAAATATGCTTCATTGTCTTCATTTTGTCCTCGGGGTGTAAAAATATTTGTACTAAAATGTATCTGCTATTTATTTAATTTTAACCTGATTTTTTAGTTGATTTTCATAAAAATTCAATTCAGATGTGAAATGTCAATGTAGGTGCTGAAACCTAATAAAAAATATGTGTGATGTTAAATTTGTAATTGATTTTATACGTTGATATGTCACAGGCGGCGCCACCTTCCTCATTTGACCCGGTGGGTTTAGCAGAGAACAGGCAGGATGTGAGGCTCAGCTTTGTAGCTGGCGTCGTGCACCCATGGAAGGTACCAGCCTTCGAGAGGCTGCTCTGGCGTGCCTGCCGCGGTTACATTATCGTAGACTTTCGAGAAATGGACGAGAAGCTAGAACATCCTGAAAGCGTAAGAGATCAATCATATGATCCTTAATTAAACTTTTCCGAATTTTGATTAACATGTTTTGTAAGTGAGAATGTATCAAATGGTTTAATAGAATGGACAGCAATGTATGAAAGCCGCCCTGATTTCTTCATGCGTTTCTTCCAAAGAGACAGACTTTCGTGTTTCTTTATTGTAGTCTTGAATAATTTTTCAGGCTTCCTGAAGAACTTTTTGTCTCTAATTTTCAGTCCAGTCCCTGTACCTGATCTGTTTTTGTTTATTAAGCTACACATTGACCTAATAATCATTCAAGCATAAAAAAAACACCAAACTTAAGGCATGAACCAGTGAGAAACATGTGTGCAGATGATGACCGATGATCAGACCAAAGCAGACGAGAGGGGAAATGAGGTTGCTGCTGAGATTGTTACTCAAACAACCTATTTTTAATTTGTACCTTTGTAGCCTGTCACAGTAAAACATGTGTTCCCATTTCTTTAATTTTAACATACATGATATAATTTAATATGAAGAAACGAGGGGTGGCTCAAGACTTTTGCACAGTACTGTATGTGAAATGTTTCTGATTTCATTTCACCCGTGTTGTGTTTCAGGGTGAAATGGTGCAGTGGACCATCTTCCTCATCTCCTTTTGGGGAGATCAGATTGGACAGAAGGTGAAAAAGATCTGTGACTGGTACGTTTTAGTGCAGTTTGTTTGGTGCATAAAAAATTAAGAAGCTTACCGCAGTTTGGATTTTTTTTTTTAATGTAATATTTCAGGACCTTAAATTATATATTTTTTTAAGTTGTGAAAATATAACCCATCTAATTGCATCAGTTGAATAAGTATCTGCCAACTGAGATTCATGCTGAACCTACAGTATCTCACAAAAGTGAGTACACCCCTCACATTTTTGTAAATATTTTATTATATCTTTTCAAGGGACAACGCT
>JAOTRS010037138.1:0-10100 GCA_028565755.1 Dinotopterus cunningtoni
CCCTCCCGTTCATTGCGCCCCACCTGTCATGTCTGTATTCCCCACTAGTGGGGCGTGCCCCACACTTTGAGAACCACTGCCATACATGATGAATATTGTTTTTTTTTTGTTTGTTTGTTTGTTTTGTTTTGTTTAGTTTTTTTCCCCACCCTCCTGCAAGCTCAAGTAATGTTATGGTGTTCGTATCGCAGGGTTTTTCATAAACATCCCCTCATTTTAGACAGCTCCAGACATCGTAAACAGTAATTTAAGTGCTATTTTTCTTCCATCAAGAGTCCAGACCACTCTCATTATCATCTTCTTTCCCTTCACTAAGAGCCATCTGCGCAAATGTGAGATTGCATGGGTTATTCAAAAAAAAAGGAAAAAAGAAAGAACAGAATTATGCTATTTTTGTCATATTTACGATCTCATTCTCTTTCTGTCTCTCATGTTCCTGCCTTTCAGACTCGACCATGACCTCGGAAACAACTTTAGTATCTGTTAGATAGGCTGTTTCTGGTTTTGTTGAATGTCGGAGTGGTGGTGGAGGTGGTGTCTTGTGATCTATGTTTGTCTTTTGTACTAAAATAGAAAATTATCTGGTGTAATGTTGACATTTTCCTTATAATTGATCCACCTGTGGCATGGTTAAGATTGGACGAAAATGATTCAGTTATGTATCGAGATTCTCGTGTGTAAATAAATAAATAGAATCTGGATGTTTATAAAATCATTCTTTCTTCCTTTCTTTCTTTAAGTATTTTTTTTTTTTAAAGCAAACTATGATTCATCAAGGTATACAAAAAAAAGTCCATAATGGAAGAATAATTAAAAGAAACCTGCTGATTTTCCTCTTCAATAAATACGCTGTTTAAAGTTTAAGACTAAAGACTGTTTACTCTCTAAATGCTGTATTTATAGTTAAATATTCAGTTAAGCTACGGTAGTTAGTTACACCTTTTATTTGTCATGTATACATTATTGCACAGGGACCAACCAGAGCCATAACACACTGAGCTGCCACTGCCACAAAACTGGGAAGTGGAGATGCAGGGGATTCTGTCACATCGTACTGATTATGATGTAGTGTTATATTGGAGCGATGCCAGTCTTGCGGAAACCTTACAGAATTTCACTGAACAAATCAAAGTTCTTTCTTTCTTTTTTTTTTTTTCTTGAGCAAAACTGGCAGCACATGATCTGAGGAGGTCAGAACAGCCAGTACTGTAAGCTACTTTAGCTAATGGACTGTTATGAGCACACCTCATATTTCAACTAATCTGCCAAGCGGTTTAAACAAAGACTCAATTGCAAGAATTACAATAATTCTCCAATTGATGAATATCAATAAATCTGTCCTTTGTGCATTAATGACTATGTTGGCAAGCTAAGATCCTAAATAAAACATTTAGAATGACTTCATGGACACATGACTAATTTCATCTACTGGCACTATGAATGTTTAACGCTTGTCATAGCTATGTCTTAACTGCTGGATATCTCTCTATATATACATATCTATACTGTATGTCCTTTTCTCATACAGCTAAAACTCTTTAAAAGAAAAAGATGTACATGTCTGATCTATTGATCAGCACAAGTTTGTGTCCTTGGCTACAAATGTCTCCAAGCAATTCCCAATCCCCTCCGCCAGAAGCCCATTTGATTTCCTTGCCATGTCCTCGCAGACAAAGGGTCATGCTTCAAGCCTCAGACACAGTCATAAGCCCTTATTCGGCTTGCCTTTTGCTGCACAGTTGAGCTCATGCGGTTTTCATTATGACAGTGAGAGGATCTGCTTGAAAGAGCGATGCTTCGTGTGCTAGGAGGAAATACGTTTTGAAGGAGTCAGCTTTGGAGAAATTGGGCGCGATGTCATCTGTCATGCTAGGCCCGAGGCCAGCTGGCAACAGCAGCTTTGCTGCAACTATAACCAAAGGACCTTTTTAAAGCCTGCGTGGTAATTAATAAGAGACCGTAATGAGGCCTGTCTCTGTAGCTGATAAGTTGATGATGGAAAGAAGATGATTTCAAGGGACAGCGCTACCACAGTAGCTGGGTTGCATGGGGACATCTCGAGACTTCCCGTATAGCTGATGTGTAATTGATATTTTTATTTCTCTCAGCCAGACCCAAGAATCTCTGGCTTTTTCCTGTCTCAGAAGACCAAAAAATTTACTGTCTAGCCAAAATATTTTTTTGACATTTTAAAAAGGACAAATTATTGGGCTGCAGCAAGCAAAGAAAACAACTAAGGAGATTAGAAATTACTAGAACTGGATTAAGAACCCTTCAACTCTTTATAATAACCTGGATGGATAGTGCTGAATCGTCAACTTTGTGGAAAAAAATGTGGTTAAAAAAAATAAACAGTTAAAACCATATCTATGATTAATAGTGAAAGTATGAGTATTTTTTCATACACACACACAGTGTGATGAGAACTCACAGGATTGGGACTAGACAGATGGGTATCCAAAAGAAAAACACTTGTTAGTGAGACTCTTAAATTTGCTAGACAGCATAAAGATAGGACTTTGGAGCGATAGAGAAAGATCATGTGGTGTGATGAGTCCAGACTGACCCTATTCCAGAGCGATGGGGTCATCAGGGGAAGAAAGGAAGCACATGGGCCCATAATGCATAGTGGCTACTGTACAAGTCTCTGGAGGCAGTGTTATGACCTGGGGTTACTTCAGTTGGTCAGGTCTGGAAGGTCAGGTCTGGAAGGTCAGGTCAGGTCTGGGCTCTGCAACGTTGTGTGGCAATAAAATAAAGTCAGCTGACGACCTGAATGTAATGAATGACCAGGTTATCATGTTATGGAGTTTTTCTTCCCTGATGTCATGGGTATATTCCAGGTCTCTTAATTGTGAAAGTGCGGTTCTCTCATGAGGAATCATTTTCACACATAAACTGGACACCACATTGTGTGCTGTAATTAAAGACAAGAGCGTTGAATAAAAATTGAATAAGACTTTTTTTGGCCAGGTAGTGTAGCTGACAGTGTAGGATAAACCTAGTGCTCTCTGACCCTCCTTGATGCTTCTTGAACCTTGTTTTTATTGGTGATGGCTTGGCAATTGGTGATATTACAGGTGACTTAGAGATACTGTAGCTGTAGGATTCCCTCTGTAGCTTCTAGCTCTCTGTGATAAAACTTGCAGGTTACTCTGTTGGTGGTTGTGTAACAATTGATAATACTGCTCTAAGATAGTCTCGAAAGTCAGGATTTACACAGTTGAGGTGCACAGCTTGGTGTCATTTCTGTCTCTGAAATGGACGGACCAGCTACACTTAGTCCTGTAGGTTGCCTCAGTCTATTTTATCTCTCTGTTTTAACTGGGGAAAGTGCGTCAGGTGATCTGGTCGAGCATGATATGGGAGTACACTCTGTTTGGGATGGGAGTCCATCACAATGCACGCACATATTCACAGTTTAGGGAAACTTGAAGAACCTGGAGGGAAACCCACATAGACACAGGAAGAAGTTACAAAACAGTACACTGGTGATGATAAACCAGGGATTGTTAAGCTGTGAGGAAGCAAGCCGTCACCATCCCTCCTACTTTGTTTATTGGCCTGGGGAAAAAAAATCCATCCATCTGCTGCTGACCAGACAGTATCAAGACCAGCGCGGTAAAAAAAAAAAAAGGCCTGCACAGCTCATCCTCCTAGACAAGTCAATGGTTCCTGGATTTAGATCTCCAACCTGACACTTGCATCATTTTGTCTATTGATCTTGAGCAACAGTCACATCTAAAACCCGGACAGCATATCGACATTGTACCTCTCTCAGGTTTGAAGCAATGCTGTTGAACCGAGGCTCCAAGATGTGATTGGGGGGGAGAAAATATTGAGCAAAATGTTTTCTTATTTTTTTATTTTTTATCTTTCTACTAAAACAAACAATTTCTCTGTTCTGTATCTGTTAATTGTATTCTGGCTGACAAAGTTTTTCATGAAGAAATGCAAAATGCCTAGTAATGGATATGGCAGAAGCATTTATAATAAATCCAGGCGAAACTGCGTGCTTGTCAAAACGGAGCACCCTTATAATTTGTCAGCCAAGTCAAATAATGAAACAGACTCTGAAGAATGTCCTGTTCTGTTCTTTTCGTCTCTATTATTTACATATCCTTAATCCTTACATCTTCATTTATCATTTTAACTGATGTGTCTTGGTCTTGATATTTTGTCCCAGGCCAATTACACCCCCCTCCTCCCTTTTTCCCTTAGGTGAAAACTAAGGGCACATGCTTCAATCACATTCATACTTTAATCTGATGATAAAATTGGACAGTAAGGAAGTTGGAAAGTAGAGATAATGAGAGTCCGGCAAAAACATGTTTTCATGGGGGGAGGTTTGGTTATTTTTTTCGGTTGATGAGGCAGTAGGGAAGCATGGACTCTGGATGGTCAGCTGGCTAAGCATCTGCTTGGGAGGGATTAAGCGTTTGGCCATTTTGCCGGGGGATTGTGAGGTCAGAGAACTGAGGCATGTAAATACCACTCATTAGGTGCCAATTAGGTGCCCAGTGGACCTCAAGCTCATTATTGACACATTGGATTATGGATGGAAACAATGTTGGCAAGTTTGTCTATAAAGTCTAAATCCAAGTGTGCTACAAAATGCCCTCATAGGATTTATTTATGATCATTTAACAGTTAAAAAAACAAACCAAAAAAAAAAAACGAAACGTCTGGCAAAACTTGGTTAAAAACACGACATAATGAAATCCCTTACTTTTAGATGAAGCGCTCCAATCTGTTTTTCAGTTCTGTAATCATCCCCGATGCCATCTGTTGAAGCTAAAATCACAATCTTATTCTTTTGGCCTGTTTTCACACCCAAAGCTCATGGTAAGAGGATAAAACCCAACCTAATTGTGGGGTCTCCTTGCTTTAATTGCAATACATATTAAAAATGCATTTAGTAGTAAACGATTGTTGTTTACTTCATTTCTGCATGGTAACACACATCAAACAGCTTATTGCTTCAAACTAAAATCTTTAGAGAGTTTTGTATTGGCCGTTTTATTTGATCATCACGTCCTCTTTATTGCAGACAGACTAATCATCTTTAGTCTCAGGGGAATGACCCTGAATGAGTCGCCGTACTAATTCCTACCACCTGGCCGACCGATCGATACTCTCTAGTCATCATTTTTTTGCCTCACCCATTCCCCTTCTTCCTCCCCTCCTTGTCTCTCCGTTACAAGATCATGTAGTCTCATTTTGAAGGAGACCTATCCTACCCCTTATATAGTCTAATATAAACCTAATCACATAGCACCATAGATACAGACATTGATTTTCCACAACCATTACATGAGCCAATCAATGTTGCACAAAGGAAGATATGAACAGATATCATCAACAGTATCTTATTCACTAATGCTTATTTGAAGGTGGTTGGGTGTATTGTCATTTAGAGCTTCTCATGTGATGCTAAAGGTGCCTTGAAACCTTAAACACATTTTCTGAGAAGAACAATAATCAGTTAGGCATCATGTGTGAGAATGATTCCTCATGCTCCCAGTTCCACTCTTGCCCAATCTAAGAGCTGGGATATGCTTGTGCCATCAGGAAAGAAAAACTCCATAGATGTGATAATCTGGGTTGCTGAGACTGGACTTGAGCAACTGAAGCAACCCCAGATCATAACCCCGCCTCCAGAGGCTTGTACAGTGGACACTATGCATGATGGGCGCATCGCTTCATGCTCTTTCCTTCTTACCCTGACGCACCATCGCTCTGGAATAGGATCAGTCTGGACTCATCAGACCACATGACCTTTTTTTTTTTCCCCCAAAGTCTGATCTTTATGCTTCCTAACAAACCAAAATCTTAATCTGCCTACTTTTTTTTCATGGTGTCTCATACCTTCAACACTGTTCTTGCAGTTCATGGTGGTCCAACAATTTATATTAAGACACTGTCGTTTTTCTTCTTCTTTTTTTTCCTAAATGCATCACCCTTTCATAGATTGAACGCAAAGTGCTGGGCAGAATGGTGGTACAACTCGAACCTTATCACAGATGCGTGAAGTGTCTCGTCTCTTTAACCATCAATGCTAGTTGCTCAAAATCAGAGCAGTCTCACCTAAGAGCGTAAGAGCAATTACCTTCTTAAAAAGAAAATGTCATTTCTCATTGGGAGTCGGAATAGAAAGGTACAAGACCTGGAACGTTTTCGCAGTGAATTTAAAAGTGGGGATTACAGACATGTTCCCTCCGTGTAAAAAGCTCTCTCTTTTAAATCCTTTCCATTCGGAGTCAAGAATGCGTGTACTCCATACATCCTGACAACGAGAGTTTCACGGTGTCTCTCCAAGGACAAAAGGCTGCACAGTAATCTGTTTATATAACAGAGTCCACTACATCCTTATGCATCATGGGGCTCATTGTTCAAGAACACTTGGTTCACGATAGAGACAATCGAATTGATTAGTTGTCCGAGAGACTACATCTGAAAAGATGGATCACATATTTTTCGTTTAATTGTGTAAAAATATTTATGTGTAAACCTCTTGCACAGTTGATTTATGCATAAATGATTAAACTATCATCAGATGAGTTTATGTGCTAGGCCTTTCTATACGCTTTATTCGATATACCTGTATAACCTTGTTAGTGAAATATAATTCAACAAGCTAGTTTTTCCTTACCTAATTAAATCATGTGTTCTCAAAAATAAATGAATAAATAAACCCAGTGCACTCGATCTTTTTTAGTTGGATGCAAGAAGGATTGTACTAATTATTAATCAGAGTAATGCTATAGTAATGTTAATAAATACAGCTGTATAACGTTTTTTTGGACAATGTCTGACCATGTACTGCACAACTCTGTAGTTCAATGAAGCTGTTATCTTTTAAGAAATGTTACGGTGAAGTGCTTCCTGGTTCCCAAACTCAGCAAAACCACTGCCAGTGATAGCAGCAGCAGGAAGCGAAGGAAAAACTAAAGGTTACAACTCCAGTATCCTGTATAACTCTGATACTGTAAGTATATAACGTATCATGCATGATTGTGTAATTACGAGGTCGTACTAGAGGGCTATAAAGCCACTAGAGAATTAGAGGTTGTACGGTTGTGCTGAATATCTTTATTAGCAGTGACAGAAAGTTAGTATAAATAACAGGTGTAAAAAAAAAAAAAAAAAAAAAAGTTTTAAATTCTTACTGGTACCTACTGTACAGTATGTAGCGAAAAGGTGAGGAGAATAAACCATGGAGGTGGTGGACGTTCCTGAGAAACTTACGAGATTAATGTTCTATTTTCACGTATTCCACTAAATTTGGGTTGAATACCAAATGTCATAAAATAGAAAGTTAGTGCACTAGGTAGGTTGTACAATCCCTAGTTCCACACAGAAAAGGATTCAGCCTTGTGTTAGAAGCTATTTAGCTGTGAACAAAATAACAAGTTCAGAGGCAATTTGGAACGACCTTTACCCCTATCTCACCTATGCGGTTTGACTCGTGGTGAGATGCGGTGTTGGGCACCGTGAGCCCCCGCGAGTGACTGCCCGAGGTTCTGCAAGGTCCGCGAGCTTCCGCGAGGACCGACAAAAATTAAATGTTTAATTTTTCACGCGGAAAGATGGAAACGTAATCACAGCGCCAAAACTCGCGGATGAACCGTACTTACAGCCACCGCATGAAACCGCGTAGGTGAGATAGGGGTATTAGAAGCTAAATTACCAAAGAGACTAAGTGTTGTTGAAGATGACACAATGTTATCAAATGCTGAAAGTGTTTTTGTGACTGGGTTGGAATTGATGTTTTTGGCAGACAACCAGTACTGGTTACCGTACCAACATACTTTCACCCATGCTGCAACCGACAGTTAGTGTAATTAACCATTATAATGTAATAACAATGTAATTAACGGTTGTTAGACCATGTTAAACATCCCAGTGCCAACACTATCATCATATACAAAATTATACATCGGTTAGTTCCGACCAAGTAATCTGATTGGACGAGAGACATTCTACAAGTCTCATTGTAGTCTCTCATAGAATGTCTCTCGTCTAATCAGATAACTTGGTCGGAATTAACCGGTGTATAATTTTGTAAATGATTACAGTGTTGTATCGAGTGAGTTGTTACAAAGGCATCGTCTGGGCACCTCTGTCTCTCGTGTACCTGTGATGGAGATCATTCGGCACCGGGACCTTCATGGACATATGTATCCATGTTAGGTCTAATGAAGCGTGGCATCTATAATTGTACCTCAGTGCCGCTCTTGTACTTGTTTCTTCTGCTTTGTTGCTGCCTCCAGCCTTTCAGACCGTCTGTCCAGCACCACCTGCTTCTGAAAAGCTGAGGTTTGGTCATTCCTTTTTATGGTCGAATCGCCTCCTCGGCCATCATGTGATCATTACTGTTCCTGTATAAAAGATGATGACCTGATGAATGATGACATTTTATTTAGTTTGACAAACTCACTGCTGGTTATGACCGCCACGTTTACCATGTCTCTAAGGGTTTATATCCGGTGTTTAACGGATGTTTAACGTGATTATCATCATTTTTCCACGACTCGAGAACCATGCTATATTGCTATGCTATTGTCTTACTTCAGGCGTGTAAGTGTGTAAGCAGGAGTGTTTCAGATTGTTCTGGAACCTTTTTCTTCCTGGTTTTGTAAGCCGACTCCCCTGCAGTAGCTCCGGAGTCATGAGCTATTTGTGACAATGTATCCATGTTTTTTTTTTTTTTGACGTTTTTTTTTATTTCCTGTGAGGAATGCAACTCAGTTGGCCCTCTGGCTCCAGCCATCAGCTTTTCAGATGAAATGTTGAGTGGTTTCTTTTGAAAGTCCATGTTGATTATCAGCTACAGAGCGTCGTGCTGAATGTTTCTTGAGAGAGAGAGACCGATCCAAGAGACCAGTTCCCATGCCAAGCCTCCAAGCTGTCTACAGTACCGCATTACTCAATAGTGCTTTAGAGCGGCTAAAATTGCCGAGCCAAGTATATGTCACGTACAGTCTCCACTTCGACATCCTCGAATCATGTTTCAGAAGTAGGTTCGAAGGAGAAGTGAGAGCGACTTGTTACGAAAACCTTGTAAAGGATATAGAAATGAGCTTTCCACTAATCACATTATTTTTAATCACTTGTTTTTCATTTTAAAGCAAAGATCCAACCCAGACAGTCGATATTTTGTTATCGATTTAATAGAGCAGTTATTTTATGATTAAATTGTGTTAACTTTATTTAGTTGAAACTTTTTCCAACATGTTCTAGTTACACTTTGGTCCACAGAGATGAAACACGAGATATAGTACCGACTAACAAGTCGCTTAAACACAGGGATGGGACTCGCCAGTGACCACCTGATACGATATCACGATACCCAGGTACCGATTTGACTAAATTTGCGAAGTATCACAATTTTATAAAAATCTCAAGAGTTTAACATTTAACTTAAATTGAACCAAAACCTTCATTTTTCCTGAGCAGCACGTAGTGCAACTCTGTCATCTGCCATAATTATTGTTTCTAAAAAGCTTCACTTCAGCAAATGATTCCCTTCTACAGCACGGAGTGCCAGTGTGGGAATAGTTCAGAGTTTACCGCCTGTGAGATTATAAAGAAACGCCGATGTTTTATCATGTGATAAACAATCGTGAAGACGTGGCAGAGCGAAGCTTCAGCTTTCTATGTGTTTTGAGACTAATTTGCGCTCACAGTGTTTTGAGGCTGGTGTAAGCCTGTGCAGCCTGTGAGACTAATTCTCTCGACTCGCAGAGTTTGGAGGAAACAATGATCGGAGGCTTTTTAATGCGCAAAGCTTTTGATAATGAAACGCCATAAAAGTCTTTAGCAGGGATTAGGTTAAGCCCAACAAGATCGGTTAAAAAAAACAGACATATTCCGGTCACTTTCTGATCGCTCAACAGCCTAACACACATGATGTCGTTCTATAATTCCTTTTATTCATTATCACCCAAATGAGGATGAGTTCCCTGTTGTATGGTTCCTCTCAAGGTTTCTTCCTATTGCTACCTCAGGGAGTTTTTCCTTGCCACTGTCGTCAACAACGCTTGCTCATTAGGGACAATCTCATTATTATCTAAACACATTTTTCCTTACTCATACAC
>JAOTRS010037169.1:0-10099 GCA_028565755.1 Dinotopterus cunningtoni
TGTTTTTGCACTTTCTAATGATTTTATTTTTTTTTTTGCATCAAGGGTTGGAATTGACTACTTTTCTTGTTTTTTTTTTTAAAAGGGGGTGGGGGGGAATAATCGACAGATCAATCGATTATTAAAATAATTGTTAGTTGCAGCCCTATTGTTGTTACTTAATTACCTTATGCCATATGTGGTATTTCAAAAAATCCAGTTGCTGGATTTAAAATGTAGAAAATAAATCCAAACTTATGTTTAAACATTTGACTGGTACTGCATGTATGTAAATTTAACCGGTTGTGAGGTCACAAACATATAAAAGATGATATTAAAATAAAGCCCTTTTACAGTATTTGTTTTTCCTAACGAGAATTTACTGTGGATAATTGTAAAATATTTTATGACATGTGGAAAGATATTGTTAAGTGGGCAAAGTTATTTTACTTTCAACTTCTTAAAGGCTCACTCCTCTCTGAGCCAAATCCTTTCCGCTTAACAAACCACACACTGCTTGGAAAGAGAATTTTGGCAGGAAAATTGTACTGAAAGAGGAATTAGGTAACTTCCTTAAAGCAACCACAAGTGCTGTTCCATTATGACCTCATACAATCTTGGTTAGATATTGAGCCTATTAAGAATCATTCCCTATTATATAAAGGTAGCGAGTTGGGCAGATACACCTACAAGTAAAGACTAAAGTAAATGCCCTGATGACAGGAGTTGGAATTATTAATTACCCACGCTTAGGCTGTTAAAAGAGTACAAAGACAACAAGTCATTCATTTTATGCAGAGAAAGCTTAGGAGGTTTTTGTGCTAATGGCAACCCTGACATTGTTAATCTTCATGAAGATCTTCTGAGGAATTAACTCTTACTGTAAAACATTTAAAATGGGTTTAATATTTTATATTACACATATGTACAAATGTATTGCAGTGCCACATTTCAGTCTGCCTACACTAACTTGCAAAACATAATAGCAAAACAGTGTGTACCATGTACTATTTAATATTTTCACATTATCTAGCATTTACAACATATTATTTTTATTTTGGACTTTTCCAATTTAGTCACATCCATTGTGGGCAGCGTAACACATTCATTCGAAAGACAGGGCTCCCCACTCCTACTGCTAAGCATCACCAGGGAATCGAACTAGCGATCTTCAGATGACAGGGCAAGCACTTTACCACTGCGCCACTTGGAGGATATCTACTAGCGCTTGTCTTTTAGTGCGATATGCCACCTCACAGTGCATTATGAGCAGCAGGTTAAAAAAGATGTGGTTGGCTGTCTTCATGTGTCTCAGAGGCAGCACATGTTAGCCTTCACCTTCCTAGATTACCACCTGTTGTGTCATGGGGAGGCCTAACTACTGGGTTAGTAAAATGTTTTTCAATAAATGTATTCCAAGGCAATGATATAAATGTTCACATTAGAGCCCGGCATCGTTTCTGGGAACACAATCATTCCGCGCTCGGGAACCATGTCCGAGTTTGGGGTCTCAGAAACAATACAGCTATACAATCGAATGAAATATGTAAGCCAATCACTGTTTATACGCAACATCATTAGTGCCAATGCCAATCTCATCCTCTGACCTACTCAGCCATAGTTGATAAAGTAGGAAGGCACATGAGACGTTGCTCTTGACATTTCTTCCAAAATATCAATAATATTAAGCGTAGCACAAAGGGTTGCTTCCTTGTTCTCTTCTTCCCTTGTGCTTGATGGAGGTACACAAATCAAGTAGGTGCATAATGCTACCTGAAGCATGTAAATACGCAAAAGTACTGTAATGTGAATGCTGGCCAGCAAGGATGGTTAGGGGCAATCATTCCTGGGCAGAATATAAATCAATCATGCCAAATGTGAAAACGCCCTCAGTCACGAGCGTCATTTACATTAAGCACAACACATAAGCTGTTTAAATGGCATTTCAAGTTATAAAATATGTTCAGTATTTAAAAAACATTTGCTCCCTGTAATTTAGGAGTTAAAATTTATTTTTTAAAGATATGTCTCAATGCTCATGTAGACGCCTATGTTGACTGACGGAAGTTCCTTCAGTACTGAGACTAGCCAGACAACAAATTATAAAGATTCTGTACATGTGACAAAGTCAAAGAAAAACAAAAGTAAAACAAATGAATACTACATAAACAAATAATTAAAACACTTCTGTAAAAGATAAAAAGCTAGACTCAGTGTCTATTGTTTCCAGCTCTAACTTTATTTCCCCTTTTTAACTTCCGGGTGAAATCAGAAGCAGGTGTGCTTCGTGCACAGATGAGAGGTGCATTACTGGCCCAGTGAGGAGACAGTGCAGAGGGTAAGAGCTAAACCCTGTGCTGTGCTACTGCACGTGTTTGTAAATATGACAGATGAACACATGCTGTGTCATGACGCTGAACGTATTTCTGAACATTTAATCACTTTATCGGTTTATCTTACCTGCAAACCCTGCTGCTGCGACACCAAGCCCGACTGCAATCAATGTGCTGCCCTGGAAATAACAAACCAACACATTTTCCTGGATTTTACCATGTTATGCTCATAATGCGGTCATAATTCACCAGCTTTACACTTTAAGAGCTAAGTTACTCGGTACTGACACTAGATTAAAACTGATACACAGTGGACCTTTTTTATCCCTACTTAAGAATATACGAATAAACCAATTAAGTGTAAACGAATTAAGTTAAACGAATAATAAAAGAAAAACTAAACAGCTAACAGGTTACCTCTAGCGCATATGAAGGTAACACGTTAGCTAGCTAACCAAAGTCACATTCATAAGAGCTGGGTGTCTGGCTAACCTGCTACACATGTTAAAAATGAACACAAGCCCTAAAAGCCACACAGAGGAGTTTACTCACAAAGCGTTTGTCAATCTCTGTCTCACTCCGCTGGTTAGATGTGGCTGTATATTCGGAGTATCTTAGAAGGTCACTATCCGTCGCTAACCGACCGCCTGTACTCGCCATGTTTCACGCGCTGAGGAAAATCTACGGGTCGCAATTTAGGACAAAACACACGCGCAAAGCCGCGCGCCAGATAACCGTGTCATTCTGACGTACTGTATAAGTCAGGGGCTCTCAAACCTAATACTCAAAGGTCCGAATCTGATTTCTGTTCAAGGTCAAAACGTTTGCTTACAACTTACAAGCAACGTCTGAGACACAATACATTCAAAACTAATGGCCAGTGTTTAAGCGTCAGAAAGATTCAAAATACGCTCCAAGTTAGTGCAGAAACGCAGAAGTCTCGCCATTCCCAGCCTGCAGGACAAGAAGTGAAAGCTGAACTCTGACATTAAACGCCACACGCGCGCCGGTAGTCACCGTTGCCATGACAACCATTTCAAATTGTGAGATCATTAACGTTTACCCGTAACGATCCACAAATAGACTACAAAACTAATGGTGTAAAGTATTCACTAACAGTGTATTGATAGGTATACCGCGTTTTTATTTCAAAGTAGAAAATAAGTTTCCTAAATTGACTTTTCCTAGCAGGCAGCAGGGTGGCTTAGTGGTTAGTACTATTGCCTTGCACCTTCAGGTTCCAGGTTCGATTCCCAATACTGTGTGCATGGTGTGTGCAGGTTCTCCCCATGCTTGGTTTCCACCGGGCACTCTGGTTTCCTCCCCCAATTCAAAGACATGCAGATGAGGCTAAATGCCATTCCCACAATTGTGCCATTGTCACCTTGCAGCTCTAAGATACCGATTGAATTCCTGCCTCAGGGTCTGTGTTTGTGGAGTTTGCTTGTTCTAATTGGCATTCCAAAATGTGTGAATGTGTTTTAATGTTGACAGGAGGTCCCACCACAGTCATAAAATGTGAATAAATACAATAGTAATCAACGTTGGTAATGGTGATTATTTGGACTTCAGAGGTTTCTAGACGGATGGATAATCATTTGTAGACATATTAACATTATTTAACTGTACATTGCAGTAAAACTGCTTCACTCACTGGCTTTAACTAACCTGTTTTTATCTAGTTTTCTGTATTAATCTACCTAATATTTACTGAGATTAATAACTTATGGAACATTGTTTTTTCAAGAGTTTCAGGCAAGTATTTTTGTCTTTTTTATTTGTTCAAAGTGTTTTATTTAGGTATAGTTTCCATTTTAATTTAACATATTTTGTTACTTAAACCTATCTGTTCATCTTTTAAACTCAGATATAATATGGTATATGTATATACAATATATGGTATAATAAAGTGGGACTAAAACAAAAAATATATAACAATTACAGTTTCACAAATCTGTTCTATCTTCATTTCATTAACTACTGCAACAGTGTTTTATTCCTGGTAGCTTCCATGACTAAAGGGATTTTACTTACACATTATGTAGAGATTTAGAGATTAAGTTCTTCTAACTGTGATTGTGTAAGAGGAATTGAGTAGGTTCTGCTAATTGTTTGAGTGTAAATTCTTGATAAGTGTGCTTCAAGTAGACAGTTTCTGTCAGTTGTCAAACAAGGCTCGGACTTAATTGAACAGAAGTCCATTGTAAATGCAGTTAAGTACATGACTAATGTAATTAGTTAATTATCTTTTCAGAAGGTCTTCTTGACAGGTCCCTGTCTGCTGTATAGAGCACATTTGCACTACTGAGTGTAAAAACACGTGACAATCTATATATTTATTCGCAGCTCTAATATATCACATGGATATCATCATGGAACTGCACTTCCCAGTACTTCCACAGTAATGTAAATGCAATGTGTAAATGTTGCCAGTCTGCAGACATTTCTGCTCCAGACAAAACAGCTGCAACAAATGATAGATAACTAGCCAGGACAACTTAAGTCATTGGGGTCATTATTCTGACACAAAACCTTTCTTAATGAATTTCTTAAAGAATATATGCTTGACTGGGAAAAAAAACAACCCAGTCCATCTCAGGCATCTATATACTATGCATGTTATATACATTTAGTGATGCAACCCTGTTACAGCTTTTATCAAGTGAATTTTATCATATCTGATTCAATGTACTTACATGCAATTTGTTTCACTGTCTCAAAAATTAAGCATCACTTACTACAAGATTTAGTTTCATTCACGTATTGTCAGTAACTAGTGTTCAGAGGTTCCTCGTTGGATTCCTCACTATCTAAGGTTTGAGCCATAGGAACAATTGCTATAAATGATGCAAAGCCTAGATTTAATTTCATTTTTACATATAAAATATGTTAATGAATAAGATAGATGTACTTTTTAATATTTAATTTTATAAATAAATAAAGCCAAATACAGTATCAGGAAATGCATTATGAAGAATAAGAGCAAACATGGCTACACAATTCACAACTACAGTGGCGTAGTGGTTAGCACTGTCGCCTTGCACCTCCATAGACCAGGTTCGATTCCTGCTTCAGAGTCTGTGCGCATGGAGTTTGCATGTTCTCTCTGTGTTTGGTGGGTTTCGTTCGGGTACTCCGGTTTCCTCCACAGTCCAAAGATGCAAAGTAGGCTAATTGGCATTCCCAAATTGTCCGTAGTGTGTAAATACGCATGTGAATGTTGACCGGAGGTCCTACCACAGTCATAAAAATGGGAATAAATACTATTTTCTATTATTAACAGTTAGATTTTATTTACATTATTGCTTCTCAATTTTGGATGAATGATCCTTAAGGGAAAAATTTTGATAACTATATTAGACACGATGATAAAGAAGAAGATGAAGATGATAGTGATGATGAAGATTTTTAACTCATCGCCTTCCATCATGTGATTTGTATAACCGTTGTGTAACATTCTCTCATTATGCCCCACTGCTTTGAGTCCACTCTCTTATGGAAGCTTTATAGCAGACCTTAATGAAATTCTTATAGTTGAGATCCTTTGGCTTATACTACTACTGGGATAATCACCTGCCACACCAGTACAGAGGACACGCCTCAGATAGACCAGCGAGCTGTCTGGTTAAACTCTCTCTCTCTCTCTCTCTCTGCTGATTTATTATCGTTTACGCAGGACTATCTGAAAAGCCTGTTTTATTTCTTTATATTAACTTTCAATCAGAACCAAATTATGAACCCAAATAGAAGCGATGACACATGGGAGACACGAAACACTGGACCGAACCCCGGAGTGGACCAAGCGCAAGTGGATGGAAATGAGAACTACTCCACAAACCAAAATACACAGCCCCAAGATTCTCGGAATCCGACATAGTAAGTCGATATCAGATGAATAAAACGCCTTTTCTTCACTAAAATTGAATAGTAAGAAACTTGGGAGTCCAGCAGGCATGCGGAATTAGCCTTGCTTAATAGATATTTGACAGATTAGGTTGCTACATATAATTTAATAGTTAGATATATATAAATTATATTAATAAATTATTATGGGTTTAAAGTTGAATATTTGGTTGGAAAAAAGGAATTTATTCCAAATTACTATACGCTTAAGTTTCCGTTTCGTTTCCGCTGGTGAGCCCGGTGACGTCGAAACGCTGTAAACAAAGTCCACGCATGCGCAGATCAGGAGAGCGCTCCAGCACAGAGACGGTGTACTTCAGTACATTCAGTACTACTTTTACTCTCTGGACTCTATAAATAGATTCGCTATCTGGTTTCACACAAATCGAGTATTTATGAGTTGTATATATGAGTTAGTAAAACCAGTGAGACCCTATGATTTATTGCAATTATTTGTGATAGCTTAAAGATTCATATGTTCTCTTTTTATATTTTGTATTTGCAGCTGTCAATATTTGTAGATTATTTCTTTTAAAAATACAAATATAATGACATAACATTCACTAGTTTGTAGACAGAATAAAAAGGATGAATGAATAAAAAATGAACTAAACTATCCTATCTCCTGTGTCGAGGGTCCGATTCCCGCCTCAGGTCTGTGTGTGTGTAGAGTTTGACTGTATTCCAGTTTCCTCCCACAGTCCAAAGACATGCAGATTAGGTTAATTGTCATTCTCAAATTGCCGTAGTGTGTGTGAGTGTGAGCGCGTGTGTGTGTGTGTGTGGTTGTACTGAGATGGATTGCCACTCTGTCCAAGGTGTACTGGTGTACTTTTTTTTTTTTTTTTGAGAACAGGGCTCTAATGTCCTTGTGTTGATCCTCATCCAACAAATTACTATCAAAGTCGCTCAAGGCATCTGCATTATTTGAATATAAAATTATTTAATTTGTTCCCGGGCTGAGGTTTCCAACTATGGAATGGCTACCACAATCAGAGGTGGAAGGTAACTAAATGCATTTACTTCATTATTGTACTTAAATAAAGTTTTCACATAACTGTACTTTACTTGAGGTGTTTTATTAGTGGATACTCCACTAAATCTTACCTCAAATATCTGTATTTTCTACTTCATAATTGTGCATGATGTTGCTTAGTTCTCTGCCCTGCACATTTTAGTGTTTTGTCAGCTCCCAGCACACCTGATTTAACTAATCAGCTAATTAACTGCCTTTTCTAAATTGAAGAGGGTGTGATAGAGCAGGGAAAATATTAAAATGTGCAGGGCGGGTGGTCCTCCAGAACCGGAGTTGAGTACCGATGCCTTACATAACCATGGTAGTGTGTAACATGTGAAGTGGTAATATTGCCACCTCCTGACAATTGTACATAATCACGTGATTTGCCTTCCCTCTGTAAACCCTTCAGTCATGTAATAGGCCTATTCACAGTTTGGAAGCAGAGAGAGAGAGAGAGAGAAACTGTTTATCTATGATTTAAATGCTATGGTGAGCTAATACAAGCTCAGTATGTTTGTACTTTTTCTCAAGTAAAAATGTACATGGAGCACTACTACAAATGTTAAATGGGATATCTCCATTTTTACTTAAGTACAGGATTTGGTGTACTTTTGGGTATACTTTGTCCACGACTGCCCACAATGTCAGAAACTCAAAGTTCAAGTGGTCCAAAGCATAACGTAGCTAATAGCTGGGAACCGTTAACAAATATTTAAGCAATGTACGTTTATCATAATGGATACAAATTGCTTAATGCATCAACCAGTCATGTAAATGTTTTTCCAAAATATTATTCAAGAAATTTTCATTAAAATCCCATACATTTGGAAAAAATATTTTATATTCCATACCTGCTCCTGAGAGTGTGATGACCATATACAGCACAGAAGCAGTGCATGGATATATTTAGTATTAAATACTGTATAATTTTAGTGTAATAATGGTGATGGACATGACAGTAATCACTTTTACTATTTCACATTTAGAAGAACTGTTTATGGTTAATAAACACTATACACTGTAAAACCTGACCTCCCTGTTCATGGTGCCATAAATACCTTTCCAGAGAGCAAGATTTGGTGTGTCTTCCTGTGTGCTTCTGTAAATATATTGCATGACTACAAATACTCAACAAAATTACAACTAATTAATATATTTGCTATTTTGGCTAGTTTAAAGCAGTTTTTTTTCAACACCATGTCAGATAAACCAAATTGGGTTATGAGCGAGTCTTCAGTGCGGATTATGTTTGAAATAACTTTAACATGGTTAACATCTAACCAATTTAACAAAAAAAATTATTAGTTGTATTTAAACATTTGTGGTTGTTTACAGTAATTAAACACAAAATGTTATATTAGACACTATAAAACATCATGTATCATACCCAGAAAAGTTGCATTTTAAATTATTGGGCCATCAAGCACAGAATCTATTTAGAAGATTTGAAAAAAATTGGGTTAAGAACCCTCCAACACATTATTAAAACCTGGATGGATAGTGCTAAACCGTCAACTTTGTGGAAGAAATGTGTTCAGATGTGTATCATTAATCTTGATGACTCAAACGGTTGGTGAGGTTGCATTAAAAAGTAGACAGTAAAAATGACAGCTGTGATTAATAGTGAATTTCAAAGCATTTCCACATGCGCAATGTAACGAGAACTCGCAGGATTGGGACTAAACCACTGTGTGACTATAAGAAAACCACTTGTTAGTGAGACTGACAAATTCCCTTTGCTAAAAAATGCGTTAAAATGCTAGGAGCATTAAGATTGGGCTTTGGAACAATGGAAAAAGGTCTTATGGTCTGATGAGTCCAGATTGACCCTGTTCCCGTGAGACTGGTACAAGAAACTATGCACCCTCTGGAAGCAGGGTTGTGATATGGGGATGTTTCAGTTGGTCAGGTCTAGGCTCAGCAATGTTATGGACTGTAACAATAAAATGAAATCAGCTGATGACCTGAATGTACTGAATGCCCAGGTTATCCCATTTATGCCTGCATTTTTTGTTATTAATAATAAATATTAATAATAAATATGTTATTAATAATAAAAGTTTGTATTTTAATAATAATTTATTAATAATATTTTTCTTCCCCGATGGCACAGGCATATTCCAGGATTTAAATTGTAAAAAAGTGTTTCTGGAAGCATGAAGAATCATTTTCACACATGAATTGGCCATCATGTTGCATGTTGTAAACAAAGTTAAAGGCGGTCAAATAAAATTTTAGCGTGTGCATATTTTTTTGGTCAGGCAGTGTAACACGCGTTAGTAAGATTATGGCCATAAAACAGCGGTGATGCTGGGTTTTTAGGGTGCTTATTATTGTGTCTTTCTTTTGCCGTCAGTGTCTTCCTGGAAAGACACATTTGGGTCATAACTCCTATGGTGGGGTTTTAAGGGAAGTTCCAGATGAGCATTTGTGGGAATGTATTTGGACTTTGTTTACCATAAAATTACTCATGCCCCACCTTTGTTTGGTACATTCTTTGCAAATGAGCCAGTGAAGTTTGTTAAATTCAAGGCATGGATGGAGCTGGTGAGTAAAAGGTACCTGCTGTAACTAATTATTTTTGTGCTCACTCAGCTCTGATGGATACACCATGATCCAACCGAAGGAATCAACACGGCAGAAATTGCTGAGGAGTAAGTCATGATGGTTTACTGTTTTTCCATCCCCTTGTTATCCACACATTTCCTGTCTTTAATTGGTCCTTGCAGGTGTGATTTCAACATACATACTGTTTCAACAAAGAACAATTCCCTTTGCTTTTTTAAAGCAATGTAAATTTTATGTGGAATTGTTTAAAAAATGTCTGTGAATAAATTTTTTTAAGTAATGAAAATATATGCATATA